>JAMZAV010001391.1:0-300234 GCA_024449915.1 Sweltsa coloradensis
TTTTAAAAAGAAGAGAAATTTGGTTTAAAAAAAAAATTTTTAGAAAAAATCCCAATCGGCGGGAGTATTTGGGTGGGGAAAAAGATCCAACAGCTTACATTCAAACGTGATTGAGGTGGGCTGTGATTTCTTGAATAATAATAGTAACTAAATAATACAAAACAAAAAAAAACACCAGACGTTTCGACACGAGGTCTTTTTCATCAGAGAAAAAAAAAAAAAGTGAAAAAGCCCTCGTTTCAAAAACGCCCCGTGTTTTTCTGTGTTTTGTAATATTGTATGCCCGCTGGAAGTCATAATTTTATTTTATGTTTGGGTATCGTTTAAATAAATACTTTTTTGATCATAATCATTCAACAGGATTAGCTATTTAGTTACCTACTGGTCCCAAATTACGTGATACATTTGGCAAAAGCCAAAATCAATAGTCAAAAACATCGTTTGGGTTTCGTTTGGTTTTTGTTGGGTTTTTGTTTCCCATATTGGGATTGTAAATAGACATTACTATGGCACTTTAAAATAGCAAACCTCGCAAAGTCAGCAATGTACATCCCAACCAAAACCACTTCACTAAAGAATTGTAAAGTATTAGGGGCAAATTGTTTAAAAAATTTGTATTGGCCGAGTGACTGTATTAGAATAAAAATCCTCCCTATAAGCATTGAAACCCCAAAAAATAAAGGGGAATTTTTCTATTTCCCCCCTCCCATTTTGAATGAAAAAACGCCTCTCTTATTCGACTACCAGGGGAGGAAGTTTTTGCATTTTAGGTAATAAGTGTCGGTTTTAACTCATATTTAAAGTGTTCTGTGTGTATTTAAAAAACATTTTTGTTTTAATCCGATTATGATTGTAACTAAACCCTTCATAACCCCCAAATCATTTTTTCCCTCAGGATAATAGTCTAACAATGCCCCGTACTATTGATCATATTGATAACTTCGCCGGAATTAATTTGGGTGGCGCATAGGGGGTTTTTTTACTCGCAAAAATAAAAAACCTGCAGAGACTATTTTTCTGAGTGATATTGTTTTGGGGGGGAAAAATTTAAAAAAAAAGTGCCTACAGAAAAGAATAGGCAGTCACACATTTTATTTTGCATCTTGCCTCGCATGGATGGTCTTCTGTGAAAAACACTTTTTTTCTTAGTAAAATTTTTTTAAATATTAACAAGTTTTGTGAACTTTTTGGTTATCAGGGTTTAATCAAATGGCAGCAAAGGAGAATTATAGCACATGGTTCGTGCTGACAAAGCCGGGGAAACTTTGGAAGTAAAAAAAGTCTAATTTTTTGAATTAGAACAGAACAGTGCAAATATTTAAAAATCATAAGTTATGTTTTTAAAACTTATCCATGTTACCTAAAACAGTAAAATGGCGGATTTTGGTCGTGATTGTCGAAATAAATCTAGGATATAATTAAAAGGAAAGGGGGTAAACAAAGCAATTTCCGGAAAAACCTGTGTGAGCACAAAGGGCCCCTAAAACGCGAACACCGGAAGAGAACCCTTGGGCAAGGACGGTGGTCTAAGCCAAGGGGGGAAAATTTGTACCCTCCCCCCCCCCCTCCCCAAATAAAGAGTATTTTAAAGGTGAAGGGAAGGGTTCAAAACGGATCCTCTCGTCGAACTACACAGCCGAGCGGTGATAGAAACCTAGTGTAAAAACCCGGAAGCTAAGACGGGAAAGTTCTCATAAAGCGTAGTAAAAGGGGTAGGAATTAAGAAAGTTAACACTGGAATAAAATGTTTTTTCTTCTGTAAACCGGAGTCATTAGGCTACCTAAGGAGGGTTGCACTTGAGCTAGGGATGTAAAAGAAAATAAATTAAATAAATCTGATGGGTCAACAGTTGTTACTTAAAGCATTTCCCCCTTTGGATGTAATAAATAATAATTGGGTGTAACCATCTACAAATTATAAAAACCTATTTAATTTTGCCGCGTATAGTACTTGACTAGAAATTCTCTTTCGAGAAAAGGTGCGTTAAAATTCCAAATAGTAAACTTAAAATAAAAAACAGGGGAGTTACCGTTTATCGGAAGCGAAAGGTGTTGGGTCCTAAAAAGACTTATTTTAAAAGTCAGTTTACTAGATTCAATGCTGATCAGAAGGAAGAAATTCCCCCGGCTGATCACAATCACACCCCGTTAGTAGGGAGAAATTTAAACCCTTTAACCTTTTCCTCGTCAAAACCCCACAAAAAGATTCTAACGCTTTGGGGAATATTTTACAGGGAGTAAAACAGCAGCCCCATAAGTCTGTAAGCTGTATATGTTTATTGAAAATTTTTAATCAAGGAATACACAATTACCGCTTACAAGCAAAAGTGAATCATCGTCTAGGTACACATAGGTCGAAAGGTACAAACTTGCTCTTTAGGGGTTTTAGTGGCCAAGTGCGGCAACGCAGACGCCTAAAAAATAGAATGGGGGAGGGACGAAGTTAGAGTTGCGAAGTAAAAACTACTGGAAGGCGACACAAAATTTTCGAAAACGCTCGACACCTACAAGAATTTTTTTTAAAGGTTGCCAGGTTAAAGGGGCCTGACTTTTTAATAGAAAATTGCCCATAGGGCATAGGGCAAATTTGGGGGAAATGTAAAGAACAGTACAATAAGTTATTTTTTAGTAGGATAATTGGGGTGTCGGAACAGTGGAAAAACCATGGTTTTTTGGGTTTTAAACCTGTGGGGGCCCAAAACCCAAAGGGGGGCAGGCCTACGAGCGTTAATGTTGTTTAAATGTGATGGTAGATATGCCACGGATAAGGCCCTGAATTTGTTATTTCTCCCAAGGTCCCGAATTTTGGAAGTGCCGATAAATATTTCTAGAAAAAGAAGAAAAGCGGGACTTTTAACAGACTGTAGGAGAAAATTCATAAAATAAATTTTAAAAGGGAACATCATTTTGACTATCAGTGATTAATTCAAAAATTGAAAAAAAAATAAAATTTTATCCCAGATTCAATGAAAAAAAAGAAAGACGAAATAATTAAGGGTTAGAAACCCTACAACCTTAATTTTGGGAAAAACGAGGGGCGCAATAAGTAAATCGAGAAAGGGAAAGGGTTAGATTTTCAGTAAAAATGCTTTTAAAAATTCCCACCCCACCATACTATGTCCAAACTGTAAACGAAATAGTCCACAGACACAGAGCATATAGTTGCTAGTTGAAATTTTTTAAATAGAATGTGAAAACACGTAATTAAATCTCTTGACTGATTTTTACAGAAAAAGTTGACCTGCACCAATAAAAATTATTTCCGTCAAAAGTTTTGCTACGAAATAGTGGGAAATTTAGAGTATATTTGTTCAATCTGAAAAAGTTTTTTAAAAGTAACAGAGCATAGCTTATGTAATTTTTCCCAGCTTTCTAGTAATATGTCAGGGACCCAACTTTGTTGACTATGTGAAGTGGCCCTACCAAGGCGGGAGGAAAACCCCGTGGTGGGGGGACTGATCCGTGCACGACAGCTGAACGCAGCGTGTCGGGCGAACCAGGGCGCCAGCGCCGGTGCGTCAGGGGCCTACCTGGGGGACTGGACAGGGCGGCATCTTAAATTTTAGCGTGGAAAGGGAAACGGTGTTGGTAAAAAGGGGGTTGTCCGGGATAAAATAAGGGGCACACCCAGGGAGAATCCCCCCCCCCCCCCCCCCAAAAAAAAGGGAAAAAAATAATAAAAAAAGGGGGAAGAAAGAAATATTATTTGTAGTCACACTATTATTGAAAATTAGTAGTTTTAAAAAATTTCCTGAAAGCTATGGGGTAGCAATGACAATACATATTTTGACAAAGTAAATTCAATTGCATTTACTGAAAAGGAAATTCGTAACAATTCTTGAACACCCGATTTTTTGATTATTTTTATATTTCGTAAAATCATGAAAATGTCAACAAAAAAATTTCCCCAAGTGGAAACGATTGTTTGTTTGGGGTAAAGTCATTGTCAGTAAATTCAAATGGAAATAAAATAGTATACAACAAAACGATTATCCCGTAAAATAATATAATATACTTTGAAAGTTCAAGTTGTATGATAACAAACTGATAAAAATCAATAATTATTAAATGCAAAAAAAACGATTTACTAAGTGTGGAATCTTGGAACTAATTACTTGTTTCTGTAGGTTTGGGAAAATAAATGACGTACGGGGGGCAAAAGGTGCAAAAAACCTCCGGGTAGCCGCTTGCTAAGCAAGCTGACATTTCGTCTCAAACCCGGTCATATGGGCGATCTTCAGGCGGACGGGGGCTGGGGAGACCGGGGTACTCTGCTGACGCCACGCCCGAACCCCTTTACCCCCCCCCCCCCCCCCCAAACGTTCCAGCAATACAGAAGTCAAGACCCAAAAATTTCAAAAACAAATTAGGGAATTGATTGTATCTTTAATAGCAACCATTGGGCATTAGCATACAGGGTTTAGTGGAAGTAAGAAAAAGTTAAAACAGAACTGGCAAACATCAAGAAAAAACCGTAAATGAAAAATTCCCCAAAAAGTGGAAACATCTACGTGGAAACTAAGAAAAAAATCTAAATACCCATTTTTCAAAAAACAAATTTTCGTGAATTTGGTAGCCCAAATTTAATATCAATTGGTTTTAAAATTTTAATGAAAATTTGATTTAAATATAAACATACTTTTTCTGCTAGCTAAGCTTAAAAATGAGCAAAAACTACGCATAGGAAGGATACAATGCGTAAAGAAACTGTGATAAATGAATAGGTATAATTTACATAAATTAAATTTTTTAAAAAAAAAGTGCTAGGGGGGGAAAACCCAAAAAGACTAGGGAAATATCACTTTGGGCTTGGTCAAATTTGAATCATATTTTACAAAGGGCCCCATGTTTAATTAATTAAATTGCAAATTATAGAAATATTTAAATAGTTAAAAAATGCACTTACAAAAATGCGTGTTCAGAGAAGGATTTGGTCTAGGTTTCGTATCTAACTGGCCTATATCCCCTTAACACATAGATTTGGTAGAAAATTGTATCACTTCACTTTAGAGTGAGAAACATTAAAGGCTTATCGTAGCACCGCATCACGCAGTTCGCACTTTTTTGGAAAAAAAGCTATTTAAATCAAATTTTTCAAGCAAAACCCGCGGGTAACCTATGCAATTGGGAAACTAGAATAAAATGAAATTTTTAGTTAATTTTTGGTATTCTTTTCACTGAATTAAATGAGAAACATAATAATAAATGAACCGTCTTGTCGTTAAAAATTGCTTGAGGCCCCACTGACTTTAAATAAATTCCAAAAAACGCATACAGGGATCACAGAAAGAAACTAGTTAAATAAAAATTTAAAAGTGTGCACTCTACAATTGATAGCACTGACGCTCTGAGGAGATCAGTGATGGGGGGGTAAGTCCATCTCCAAATTTCTATAGCTGCTAAACACTTTAGATACACGGTTTAGCTCATGGTACAAGGTATTCTGTTGGCTAGGTTTGACACTGCGCTCTCTGCCCCGGGGTGGACGTCAGCCCGTCTCGGTTTAGTGAAAAATGCGCCCCGGCCGTATAAAACCACAAAGTGTTCATTGCTCCCCTTGTATTTTTCAAATTTTTTGATGGATGCGATGGGGTTTTTAGTATACGAAATTATTGTTCATTGATACTGGTAGTACTACGAGTAGTGACAGCTTTTCGACATTTTTTTCCTTAGCAATTAAATGGGAAAGGGTTTTTATTAGAGCGATATTCCCAAATTGCATATACATTTAACTTCCAAATCATAAAAAGATTCAAGTGCCCCCTCTCATCAAAATATCTCGGAGCAGTGTGTAATCAGTAATCTTGGTGGAACAGTGTCGTGACCCTGGTCCAGATATTTTCTTGCTCGTGAAAAGTTCGCTCAATTTTGTGTCAAAAATATATTTGCGTGAATGAAATTCTCTTCATGTCGCAGTTTTAATTGCATTTTAGACAATTATTGTTAGTGGGTTTAGTACGGACGTATGGATGTTTAATGGATGTACAACGCCAGTCAGTGTATTTGATATTAGGCCTACTTTTTTGTTTTGCATGTCGCAAATGATAATTTTATTGTGTATAAGTTATAGACCCTCGACGATACATTTGGGCCTGTTCCCACCAATTAGTTTTCTTATAAGGGGATAGGACTTACGTGTTAAATAACAAAAACACAATTCTTATGACGGACCAATCAGACGTTAATAATTCCATTGATTATAATTCTTACGACGACCAATCAAACTAAAACAATTTCTAAAGAATAAAACACGGTTGTAGGAACTGGGCCTTGCTTTACGTCGCTAATAATTTTTTTTAAAGTCAATCAAAAGCCTTACATTGACAGAAAAATATCAACATATTTTCACTCTCCCGAATATGCACCCGAATAAAATAAAACAATTCATAGTGAAGATAATATAGTCTACCCAAAGAACATGCCGAAGGAAACGCACATTTGTAAGTGCTGAAATGTTTGATTTAATTATTTCGAAGTACGCGTATTTATTACATATGTTTTTAGCTGAGGGAGATGTAAAGTTGATTTAGAAATTAATTACAATCAAGGACCCTTTTATTCCCGCGTCTAATTACATTCTAATATAATTTTGGTGAAAACGGTTGTGCATTATTTGTCCATTTGATCTAGCTATTTCGATTACTATTTGATTATTATTTTGATTGATGTGATGTGATTGATGTGTAATCTTTTACGCAATAAATAATTGCGTGGTAACAGGTTTTATTAGATTTGTAATCCTATATTTCAGTATCAGATAATTCGTCTGCACTACAACAATAATTAAAAACTTGTGTTAAATCTCGGGTTGGAAGGTTTAAAACATAAATAACGAAAAATCGCGCACGGATTTCTTTACCTGTTATAATTTATATATACACTATAACTATCCCAAAAGTGAATCACAGTAACACTTGTGAGTATAGGCCCTATGCATCATATTACGGCTAATATAAGTAATTAACTACAATAAGCCCATAAAACTATCTACCCACATAATTTCTTAACTGTATGTACATTGAGACTATACGGCCTCTCTCTGAGTGTACTTAGGTCTTTTGGCTTTGGTCGGTCGAAGATCGATTTGTATCTCGAAGTCGATGTCGTTGGTCAGTGGAAGGAGAGATGTGTATTTTTCATGAGCTGGTTCGAGGCTACTACTGAGGCAACTGGGTTAAAATGTGGAAACCATGTATAAACTATTAAATACTATAATACAGAACGGGTTTGATTTAAATCAGAAACAGAGAAAATTTCATTTGATTTCATAAAAAGAATCATGTGATTCACTTAAGTTGAACAATTTTAATATAAAATCTATGTCAATCTATTTTATTAAATTCTAGAAAATGCCAAGATCATATTTCATCATTTTCGCATGTAGCGTCACCCGGACATTTGTTTGGACCTAGTTCAGTTTAATGACGCTGTGTGCTGGTCTTTGATTGGTTATCATAACGCTACGATCGGTTTTTTTGATTGTTGAGAGCGGCGTTTGTCGGCAGTGTGTCGTGAGAGCTTTGAGACGTGAAGTTGGAAAATCGGTCGTGTGCGTGGGCGATTTGAGACGTTGCGTAAAACTTAGGGAAAGTGTACTAGGAAAGAACACTTTGGATATAGAAAACGCGTGTTAAAAATCTGCGAAAGTGATAATCGAAAGTGAACGGCGATCTGCCAAGAAGAAATACCAGAAATCAACGAAAACGATAACCAACCGAGGTACATTTTATAAGGCTAGCCCAGCCCAGGGATACGTGAGTAAACGAACTTTTGCATGCTTTAGGAGCATATTAATAAACCTACGGACTTGATAAAAGACAGCATCGATAACCAGAAAGGGTTAGAACCATTCGATATCTGGACCGAGAGTTAGTTGGGATTTTAAAGGAACCGAGAAAGATTATATTCGCGTAGCCTGGATGTTAGGACGCGATAACGCAAGCAAGGTTTGGTGGTTGTATTACAACGAAATACAGATTGAAATATTATAAAAGGAAATCGGTGAGGATAATATTGTTTATGAATCCAAATATAGGAACATATAAGGAACAGTTAATTACCATTCGATATCATGGCCGAGGCTTAGTTTTTATGTAAATTGGTTTCGGAATTCGTAAATGCATTTAGTTGAAGAATAAAATGGCGAATTTTAATTGCAAAGAGCTTAGAGATAACATCAACAATAAGAACTCGGAACATTCGTGAGTGCCTGAGCCAGCAACGTCGAACGAAGTGCTTTGGTAATAAAGACGGGTAAGAACAGAACTGAGCCGATAAAAGTAGGCGTGTTTACATTATTGAACGTCTGACAGTTTACCGTGTGAGATACAGGAAAAACTTGGTTGTTGGACTTGGAATGCTGATATCGGGCAAGTGTGAAACATTAAAAACGTACGGTCGGAGTTGAGTTTTTTCGCACGATAAAATATCGTATTTTATCACCGCTCAAACATTATCAAGGGAAAGCAGAACTCAAGAGTAACCACAGCCGGGATACGAACTCAAGACAGGATCTTCAATACAAGACTACGATCGTCTACAATACGCAGCAAGTTACGGAACTACACGTCGGACTTCTTCGACGTCATAAGGTTTCGATGGGAGTCATGATCATTTGTGATGAGTATTTAAATTAAGTTTTATTAACAATTATATTTCCATAAATTTTCGGGAAACTTTACTGTTGTCCATCAGACCAAGAGATATCTTAACTGGATATCCATTTCGCTTTTAGACATCAGTACTGATAGTAGGGTTTGAAATGTATTCCTTGTCAATGAAGGAAATTCATTTGTGTCATGCAATATAGCCCGTTCTGGTTTAACTTATGAACCGTTGATTGTCTGTTGTAATGTCATCCTAGATCTAGTATAAATTATAAGTTGTATTTCAGAGATGTTTGTCTTCGCTGTTGTACGATTTCTCAATTTTGTGGGTCTTGGTGAGTTATAGGAGTGTGTTATAACTGGTTAGGTAACTTTAGACTTGAGTACCAGGTTCAACGCCTAGGTAGAGTAATCATTCAAGTTTGAGTGATTTTAGTCTTGATCAGTTGTTTTATTCTTAATTAATTTTTACTTCCAAGTGAGATCAGAAATCGTGTTTCACTTTAACTAGGCGACCCATCGCCGAGTATGTTTTTTTGTTTATTAAATGTTATTTTTCGTAAGTTTAACTATTTAGAGAAGTATCCACGAGAGCTTATCGATTACCTGAGGGGTCGTAGGTTCGTTGTGTTACAACATAGTAACAAAAAGCAAGAAAGTTTTAAGTTCGGACAATGAATAGTTATTTGGAAATTAGTTTACGATTGCGGGATTTTATCACGCGCCGAGCGGCAGCCGGCCTCGGGGAGATGATCGGGATTGCGTCATGCGCGGACTGGACGCAAACGCGTTCACCGGAATGCCAGACCTGGTAAGGAAGAATATCATTGGATCATGGGTTCAGCTAGTGTGGCAAGGCGGTGTAGAAGTACATTCCTGGTCATTCAAGTGACCGAAACCTGAACACACAACGAATCAACGTTTTTTCTGTTGAAGAACAGAACGTCAACAAACTGAAACTCACAGTGTTGAGTCCATTTGGTCGGAGAAAATAAGTAGTAAATTATCGTCAAATCAAAAGTTAGAGGCAAACATATTTCAAATTAGATTATTGGTAAAATTTTGATAAAGTAAATGAATAAAGTAACTTGGATTTTTTTCTATGACATTTCTAAACGACACAGACGCGGGGAAAAATCATGTTAAACATAAGGTTTCCGGAAATAGAGCGCTTGAATTCTTCGTTAAATAGATTTGTATTAAATATGTAGATATTCAAACTATAGACAAAGAAAACCAAGTAATGTTGATGCATTCCCAAATCAAGGGAAACATAATGGAAGTACGACAGTACAATTTATTGAAAAGTTATTCCATCCTTTTTGTTAAGGGCCATTCACAACTAACTTAGTAGCTAACTTAGCCTCTAACTTAAAGGTTTGTCTTATGGAAAACAACACGTCTGTTCATGACCAAAACTTAGCCTTTAACTTACACTTATCAGCAACCGAAAGTTTGCAAACTCCAAGGTTTTACTTAGCAGCTAACTTAACATTAAGCTTTTAACCAATCAGAGAGACTCGAGCCGACAATTTCCGGTCATATCCGATTGAAAACGTAAACAAACAGCAAAAATGGATCCCAAGGAACATCAGCTATTGTTCGATGAAAAGCTATTGAACGAATTCATGAAAAGGCCACTGCTATATGTAAAATCTTCGTCTTTATCCAAAGATAAGAATATAAAAGAAAACATGTGGCTATCGATTGGGGCAGAAATGTCAACTGACCGTCAGTATTATTAACGTTTATTGCGGCACTAGGCCTAGCCCCCAGCTAGCGTGTGAGGTTATGTAAGGCTTACGTCACGTTGTCTTAAATAAATACGTTTATTATTTTTACCATCAATTATGTTTAATAAACTGTACAGTCTATAGTCAATCAATTCTATAATGCTACCTAAGTAGAGCTAGGCTAGGCCTACTTACTGAATGCTGAATGTTATTGTATGTCAAGCATTGGCGCGATAAAAGTAAACACTGCAAATCTGTGTTGTGATTGGTTTAAAAACATCTATCATGCACAGCCACCTAAAGTTAGAGGCTACGGTAGCTGTAAAGCACTCTGCCACGAGCAACATCTAGGAGGCAGTGGCTGTTAAGTTAGCGGCCTAAATATCTATCATGAACAGCCACCTAAAGTTAGAGGCTAAGTTAGAGGCCTAAGTTGGTTATGAATGAGCCTTTATGAAAAGAACATGTAATGACAGAAATCAATGTAACAACTGTTGATTGATTTCAATGATTGGTCCACAATCATTGGTAGGTGTATAATTGGATGAGCGAAGCGAAGACTTCAATTTCACCGACCCCCCAAAAAATTTAGCTCGGGTGTTTTTTTTTTTTGTTTTTTTCCGTCTGTTTGTTCGCTTTTGTTCGCTCTCTACCGGGCAAACGGCATATCCGATCTTGATAAAAATTTGACAGGACCTTCGAAATCTCTAAACTTAGACTTGCTACGTTTTTGGGTACAATCGAAGAAATATTTCTCATGAATATCGTACTTGACCGATTTTTTTCGATTTTTAGTGCGATATCTTCGTGACATTTGGGCCGATTCTGACCAAACGGGTGGGGCTACAACGTTCATATTTCACATGGACATTAAGGTAATGGTGATGTATTGCTTTCTGAAAGAAAAGTTGAAGAAGTTAGTCAGAATCTATAGAATAAAGCTTTGAATATAAGTTTTTTTGATTTTTTGTACGATATTTTCGTGACATTTGGCCAATTCTGACCAAACGGGTGGGGCTACAACGTTCATATTATACATGGACATTAAGGTTATGGTGATGTAGTACCTTTTGAAAGAAAAAGTTGAAAAAGCTAGCCAGAATCCATAGAAATAAAGCTTTTAGTATAAGTTTTTTTACGGTAAATAATACCAATTTACAATAAACAATAGAAACTTGACAACAATCACCTACAATGCGTAGGCAGCAAAACAAAGCACTTGCAAAAGTAAAGATATCCCACGCAAAATAAAAACTTTAAAAAGCTCATCCATCAACGCGGCGGGACTTTAGCGTTTTCCTAGTATTCAAATATCCATTGTTGGGAAAGACTACTTGCATGGAAATAGCACTGCAAGCCACACCTGAAATGTATATGTGTGAAATTGTATATAACCGTGTCAGCGGTAGAGCAATAGGAATTTAAAGCTCACCGTTATATGATTGATTACCTAAGTAAAGAATGTATATTTTGGAAACATAACATTCTTTTAAAAAGCACGGAGCTGTAGTGACCGCTGGAATGTCACTCAATTATTGGATGAGCGTAGCGAGCGAAGCGAAGATTCCATTTCACTACACTGGAGAAAAAAATCCGGAATGTTTTTTTTTTTCTTTTTTGTATTTTTGTGTGTTTGTTAACACGATTCCGGCTAAACCGATACTCCGATTGCGATGAAATTTTATGGAGGCCTTCGAAATCTCTGAACTTAGAACTGCCACGTTTTTGAGCGCAATCGGGAAAATTTTTTCTTATAAAAACGCAATTTTACGATTTTTTTTCGATTTTTTAAAAATTTCTTCGACTTATAACACCTACACGCTTTATCCGATTGTAATTATTTTTTCACAGAACCTAAATTTTATGAATTAAGATATTCGTGTGAAATTTGAGCGTAATCGAAAAATTATATTCTCATGAAAATCGAAATTTTACGGGTTTTTTCTTTTTTTAAAACAATTCTTTGGCTTATAACACCTACATGCTTTATCCTATTGTAATGATTTTTTCACAGAACCTTAATTTCATCAATTTATATACTCGTGTTAAATTTGAGCTCAATCGAATAATTATTTCTTATGAAAATTGCAATTTTACGATTTTTTTAATTTTTTTTTAATTACGATTTTCTAAAAAAATTAAGTTAATTTTTATTTTATTTAATTTAATTTAAAAAAATCTTTGACTAAGCAATAATTTTTTCACAGAACAACAGAAAATCCGCGTTACACATGGCAGCTCAATGCACCAATTACGCTCATCCAACAACGCGGCGGGACTTAAGCGTTTTCCTAGTTATTTCATGATTGGGTATTGATTTCAATCAATACATGTTTTGAGCATAATCATTCAACAGGATTAGCTTATTTAGTTACCTACTGGTGCCTAATTACGTGATACATTTAGGCAATAAACCAAATCAATATCCATAACATCGATTGGTTATTGATTCCTATATTGAGATTTTAAATAGACATTACATTACAATGCTAAGAAATGCAGTACAGAGTTCACTATCGGCACTGGCTGACAGACTATGTCACTTTGAAATAGCAAACCTCTGCAAAGTCAGCAATGTACATTCCGAACCAAAACACACTTTACTAAGGGAATTGTAAAGCTGATTAGAGCAAATTGTATTAATAACTTTTGTATTGGCCGAGTGACTGTACTTAGAATGTAAATTGCATACCTATAAGCCTATGTAACCCAGGAAATCAAGGGGAACTCTTCTATTTCCCCTCCTACCATTTTGAATGCAAAACGCTCTCTCTTATCTCGACTACCATGTAGAATGGTAGTGTTTGAAGGTTTAGGTAATAAGTGTGCGGATTTAACATCATACTATGAAGTGTTCTGTGTGTATCTTATTAAACAGTGTTTTGTTTAATCATCGAGTTATGATTGTAACGTAGAACCTTCACAACCCTCCCAAATCAGTATTCCCTCAGGGCAAATAGTCTAGTGTCCCGATACTTATTGATCAGTATTGATAACTGTCGCCGGATATTACAATATTTATGTTACTATTATTATTCAAGAAACTCAGCAGCCACCATCACTGTTTAAAGGTAAGCTGTTAAATCCTATCTCACACCAATAAAAGAAGAGAAATAGATGACATTACAGTGAGTATTATTGGTGGAAAGATCTAACCAGCTACCTACTTGTAAAATTGGAGCCGTGTTCAAAATCGGTGATCGTAGATTGTGTTTAAAGGCCCAGTCTTGTCTTGAAGTCGTAGCAGCTATTTTCTTCCATGTACTGTTCTACGTACGTAGAAAAAAAAAATTCAAAATCGGTTGAACAAAGTCGGATTTATTTACATTTGAACTGGCTCGCGCTATTACTACGTGTGACGTCACTTGGGGGGAGAGAAACGAGCTCGGCCGGTTGCCCGCTACCTGCTACCTTCAGTCACAGTGATGTCTGCGCAAGGGAGGCCGTATCGTGTGGAGGCGATCACACCATGGATCACACAATCGTAGGAAAAAACATTTAGTATAATTCTTTCAATCAATGTATTTTGCATTACTGTTTATTGTAGTGAAAGAAATTGTGTTATTGAATTTTATATATAACGAAATGCATGATCGTTACTACGCTCTATTTCTCATTAATATAGGCCTACATCCGAATAGACACAACAACACGTGTTCACCATTGTCACAAGATTTAAAAAAACAACACAAATATGCAACATAAATATGAAACACTAAATACGAACACACTAAAGCACAAGGTACATGCAGTTTTCTTATAAGTTTTCATTACCCGAGTGATTGCATAACACTGGTGGGCTCCGCCAACCCTCTACCTGGCTATCGGTGTGCGGGCGGGCTCACACCAAGAGATGTATTGCTAGGAAGGGTGCAGCCAACAAGGCGCGCGAATAGCTTCAAAACTTGTTGGGCGATTTCGTTGCATTTTTTTCTGATCTCTATGATAACATGCAATCTTTTTAAAATTTAAATGATATTTCAAGAGTGGACTGGGCCTAATAATCAAGTCTTTATGAGACATTCATGTATTCTAACGCTCGTTAAGTCCTCTTTAATTTGCACAACGCTCTTGGAGACAATTTGAAATAACATGTTCCTTTATTCTAAAATGCACAAAACACAGACATTTTAATACAAAACAACATACAATAACTGAATTGTTTTATGTTATAAACATTGTAAAGGTAAGGCCTATCTCCACCCTCACTATTTACTATTTAAATCTAATCAATTGCTTTATTATTTTTTCGATTACCGAATATTTTCCAATAATTGCTACGCATCAAAGCCGGGATTAGGCCATTGCAATTACTAAACAACCTAACATTCCATTGCTAGGGGCTACTGAACTTGTCCATTTCTAATTATCTAAATTTAAGCAGTACTATCTCACCCACAACAATCAGACACATCTCAAACGATGCAGAATTCAATTTCCTTTAATGTAAAACATCATTTTAATTCATTGGAGATCATACTGGTCCACCAATCATAATAAATTATCATCTAAGTTAAACGAGAGTGTATTTGTATTTTTGTATTTGTATTTCTTTCTTCTCCTGCTAGTGACAATTTGTCGGTGGCAGGTTTTTCTTCATTAATTTCCCTCACGATTTCTTCTTCTATTCTTCCTGGTTACTAGTCTTCCCCTCCTTCCTTTTGGTTACCTTCCATCCTTTTGGTTATATTTATGCAAATATTTGGCACCCATATCCACTTCTTTCAGTTTTGCTTCTGAATACCTTGATATGTTCAGCATTCACCGTCTCCTTGCTAGTTTGTTCCATTCGACCGTTGTTCTGGCTATGAACGAGAACTTTCCCACGTCCGTCCTACAGCTTCCTATTTCAAGTTTCCAATCATGATCTCCCCTTGCCAAGTAGTTAAAAAAATTAAAATTAAGTTAGATGGGAGAGTGTGTGGTCTTGTGGAGGGGATATTTGGGGTTTCCGTCAAAAACACCCATCTGCATATCCATATAAGGTAATGAAACGAACGGCAGCTAGTGATTGGCCAGTCAAGGGTTAACTAAGTCAGTTTCGTAATAGACGCTATTTGCTAATGGTCAGCCGATACAAGCATAATCTGAATTTGTGGTAATAGACCATAAATCGCAGAAATCCTTTGTTTAAACTTGAGTTAATGTGGCGTGGGTTGCCAAATAAGTACACAGTGGTTATGCTGAAAGTCGTACGCACTTGGACGCGTGTTGAGCAAGGAAGGGCTCAAGCGTCACTTGGCAGGAACGAGTCGTTGTGAGCGGTTGGTTTTTTGTGGCTGCGGCCGTGTTAGTAAGGACTTGGCGGGCTAAGGCCGCTTTGGTAGGCACATAGTTGGGGTGCGTCGATCAGTTGGTGATCTGTGTTAGTCGGAGGCTTCGGCTGATACCGTGTGGTAACGGAACAATCGTGAGTAGCCAGAAGGCAATCGTAACGTTTCATTTGTGAACCGTAATCAGAGCAAGTGTGAGTAGCCAGAGGGCTATCGTAAGGTTTTCATTTGCGAACCGTAATCAGAGCAAGTGTGAGTAGCCAGAGAGCTATCGTAAGTTTTCATTTGCGAACCGTAATCAGAGCAAGTGTACATAGCCATAAGGAAGATGGAAAGTAAAGTTTCATTTGCGAATCGTAATCAGCGTAAGCATGCCTAGCCAACGACAGTCAAAGTGTGGCATTTGCGAACCATCCGTAAGCACTAGGGTGCCTAGCCAGAAGCCATAGCCAACAGACCGCGAAACAACGAAGTGCGGAACATCACCCGCGAACAGTAACTAGTAGGACAGTGAGCAAGATGAACAGAGAGGAGGTTGAACAGTGAGCAGGTTGAACTGTGAACAATCGTAAGTCACGACATGAGTTTAATGTGAGTAGTCACCATGCATTAGAGTGACAGGTCTTCAATGTGAATGTCGCTAGAAAGAAAGGAACTTTAGAGACAGGCGGATGAACTAGTATGCGAGATTGGCAGTAACGTCTTCGGAGCAAGAGGTCTTTAGAGAGTTTGACGTTATAGAACAGGAGAATGCTTGCGAGTGAATGAGGGACAGCAGGAGCCGAGACAGAACTGGTAGTGATCAATCTCAGCGTGTATGGACCGATGTCATTGGAGAGTGAACGGGAGCACTCGGCATGGTAATTACGTTCCGATGGGAGAGCGTACTCCTTGGTTAGAGTAACCGAGAGATCCACCCTCGGGAGTCGAGTCCATGACCTCCGAGTCTGCCCGTCATTTGACTAGGACCCAGAGATGTCGATTCGACGTCACTGAGTGATGAGTACCTACTTTTTATGGGAATTGCTGGGGAAAGAGAACGGGCTATAACATGATTGTTATTTTTAGAGTGGATCCACATTAGGAAGATCTTATTCTTTGATTTTTATCTTTATTTGACAATATAGGCACTGTTCTAATGAATGCTGAGACTGCTTTGGAGAAAACCTAACATTTCCCCACCTCCAGCTCCAGATTTATTTCACTTTGTATTGTGGTTTAAATATGCATGTTAGCAACTTGTTACTGAAGCCTGTGATTGCCTGTGTTAGGAGCTCTCTAGCGCTAACCACAATTATCTGGTGGAGTTTTAGGGTTTAGTGACATCACAGTATATAACAGTCACTTGGTTGGTGGCAAACTGTTTTATTCCGTATATTAAACCGTTTTTTGACCTTTAACCTATTCTAAATTGTATTGTCTCATATTGAAATATCTTTCCTCAATAAACTAAACTCTTCAAGTCAAGTGATATGCTCCATACCACGATTGAATAATCATCGACATATGATATTCTAATTAAATGAAATTCGGGTGACCTATCTTGTGGATGTAGTGTTGTATTGTTATCATTGTAAGGAGGGCCCAACGTGAGAGGAGAATGACCGAGAGACCCAGAGAGAGCGGGAGAGGAGATAACCATTCAGGGGTCTTGAAACACTCATGGGTAGGTGTTGGAAGTGTGTTTTGATTGAATAATTCTTGTTTATTGTATTTATTCGAATTTGCTTTTGAGCGGGATTTTTTAAACGGAAACGAAAATGTCCGAACCACCACAACATTATCGTGTTATGTTATAAACATTAAATCTACGCATCTTGACTCTGGAGCACGCAACAGGAACTTACGGTACGTCGACTTTATGCTTAAACATAGTGTATAGTAGTGTGTAAGACATACAGCAATTCTGTTTTTTGTATGTTGTTCTGTTTAAAAGTGTCAAGTGTTTTGTGCATTTTAGAATTTGCATATGTAATTTTAAACCAGAGCGTTTACAAATTAATGTGAGTACTTACGAGTGTGAGAAAACATGAATGTATCGAGACGACTTTTAAGAGGGAATACAACACATTAACAATTGGCAATAGCTATTTATTCTGTCAGGAAGCATCCAACAAACATGGAACCTTGCATAGTTGTCAAGGAAGCATACATGAACAGCCCTGCTACCTTTGATTATGAATATTGTTTGTTAATCAAACAAAAAGAAAGAAGTTGTCATTTTTTTAACAAAATCCAAAATAGTCAGAATCAGGTTACTATATGAGGCTTTAGAACCCTTCATTTCCGCTTCCATTACAAGTTTCATACAACTGAGGTGTCAGTCAGCCAAACGATCAGAAATTTGACTGAATTGAACTGAATTTGCCTTGGGCCTTGGCCCTAGCTCACCAACATTCACGACACCTTGCGTTTTATTTTTTTTAAATTTATTTAGCTTTGGGTAGAAAAAGACGTTGTGGGACGTCAAAAAATAGAAGTTGTCCATTTGAGCTAGACCTCCTTCTCATCCAATTCCATGATCAGACCACGTGACCACTCAAAACGTCGATAATCAAAACTTGGGTCCCTGGGTGGTTTTGTCTTTCTTGATATGTACTATACTTTGACATGGCTTGTCCTTTGCATCCTCCTCCCACTTCCTCTTCTCCGCATTCTTGGCAGCAGATGTTAGATGGGACTTAAACTGCCTTATAAGACTGCCTTCTCAGTTTGTGGCACATTAACATCTCCCAAAGCTCATTTCTTAATTCACTGGCTGTAGTTATGAAAGTTTTTTAGTCTCTCATATGGCTCTCTGCTCCAATATTGTTCATCCAGCCTCATCATCTTTCCATGTAGACACACTGGAGCCACATCTCTTCGAGACTCAAGTGGTGGGATGTTTGTTCTGGCCTGCAGAGCTGTGATTATAGTGGACTTGCTTGTTTTTGCACCGTGTCTAGCTTCTGCAATTTACTTTTAGGTGCTGTGACAAGCATGCACTTGTGCATTTTAGTAGTGGTCTGATGTAAGTCCTATATTTTGTGGTAAGAACTTCCGTGTTGGCTCCCCAGGTAACTCCTGCCACCATCTTCAGCAAGTTCATTCTTCTTTCACTTTAAAATACCATCCTATCAATTTGCTTCTCTCCCATCATCTTTCCATGCCCAGGTACACGACATTTTCATCTTTCTCAATTGTTTCTGCTTCATACTTAATGTTGAAATCTGGTTCTACCTTGCTTGTCGAGTGATTATCATAAGACTGTTTTTGTTTTCTATGTGCCCGTTAGAGCACCGCAGCCAAGCCGCGGTGCGCTACACACTCTGGCACCTTATACAGCAAGCAAAGTTGGGGTGATTTCGAGGTGTTACCCAGCCGTCATGAAACGTGATGTGAACTTGAAAACTATCAAAATCGAGGGGATTTAGGTACCAGACAACACATGCCAAATTTGGTTGGGGTACGAGCATTCCTTCTTGGTGAGAAAATGACTTGAAACATGCTCAAAATCACTTTAAGGATGTAAGTTACTACTGGCTACTACTACTACTACTACTTATTTATTTTTCTAAGCTCTTTGTTCTTTTTCTGTAATTTTTTGGATTTCACAAATTAACTGAATATGTCATGCAACCATAGTATTTATACATACATGTTTTTCATGTTTATTTTGGTTATATGTTCCGTTCTCTGTATTGTCACCATCTTAAATAATTTATAAAATTGTCTTTACCCCACAGTTAAGCCTTTTTCAGGCTTTGTGGGTTTTTTGATTATATTCTTGTTAGATTTATTTCTGTAGGCCTATGTAACATTAATTATTTATTTGTAAAAAAAAAATATATATATATATTATCTAATTCGTCAGTTTCAATTGCCCAGCGATTCTGATCAAACTGGTGGGGCTACAACTTTCATATTTTACATGGACATTAGATAATAGTGATGTAGTTCCTTATGAAAGAAAAAGTTGAAAAAGTTTGCTGGAAGGCTTGCAAATAAAGGTTTTAATATAAGCCTTATACAGGCATACAATCAACAAGTAACTATAGTTACTTGACAATGATCGCCCACATTGTTTATAAAAGCATGTCTTTGGGCCACTAGATATTTTACATTCTATTGTTAATTGGTAATACCAAAGAAATTAAATCAACTTTGAAAAAATTATTATATTTTAACAAATAATTTTGCAATGGAACTTGAAAAAGTAATGAGATTACACACATAACAAAAACTTGTAAAAATACAGCCAAACCTTACACACAATAGAAATGAGATCTAAAAAAAGGGCCAAGCTCATCTACCCTTCCACATTTGCGCATTCTTAATTCATAAACGTACAGTGTCCCATAGCAACATCCTAGAAAAGCTTGGCAAAATAGAATTTGCATGACCATTATGTTTAAATTATTTAGAAAAAAAAAGAATTTGGATGAACTATTCTATTATCTTTAAATTAATAGCAGTTGCTAAGTCTACTTTGCCAAGCTTTTCTAGGATGTTGTTACGGGACACTGTACATTTGTGAATTAAGAATGCGCCTTGGCACTTTTTTTTAGATTCATTTCTTTTTTAGTGTGTAAGGTTTGGCTGTATTTTTACAAGTTTTTGTTTATTGACTACCATAACATTTATCTCAGACCATTTATAGAATGCTTTCATAGCATTATTCATTTCTTCTTCCATCTTCTTTGGGTCATTGCCTGTATACCACATTATCACATCATCTGCATAGAGCTTTACCTCAACTTCGCTTCTTTCTTTTACTTTGCTGCTAAATCATCGATGTAGATTACAAAGTACGTTGGACCAAGGACGAGCCTTGCTGTAATCAGATTCTTGTCTGCTTGTATTTTGATCTTTTTCCTCCATATCAACTCTAATCATTCTCATACCCATGAAAACTGGTCCACCGTCTTGATATTTTTTGGTACTCCCGTTTGTTCTATTTTTTGCAGTTTATTTCTATCCACTAGGTCAAAAGCTGACTTAAAGTCCACATATACTACAAGGGTTTTATGCATCTTATTAAAACCTTCTTTTACATCCTGCATAAAGTATGCAATTTGGTTTACAGTGCTTCTGTTTGATTGGAATCCAGTTTGGCGTGGTGACAGTATGTCATTCTCTTCCAGGAAGGATTTCAGTCTCGAGTTTATCATATGTTCCATTAACTTAGCCAGAGTACTTGTTAGAGCTATCGGTCTATAACTCTCTACTTTGGTTCCTCTTTCCCTTTCTTCAGGATTGGGATTACTTCTGCTTTTTACAATGTGTCTGGGACATTTCCTTTCCATGATACATTGATCAGATGTAGTATTATTACTTCCTTTCCCTCCCTATCAAGGATTTAAAAAAATTCTGGATACATTAAATCCACTCACACATTTCTTGTTCTTAAGCCTTTTTAATGCTCCTTCCAGCTCAACCATCAACAATGGAGCATTATGTGGGTTTTGGATGTCATCTTCATTTTTAGTTTTTTTTTCTAGTTTTACTCTTCCCATTCTTCTTGTGTTACTTTGCTGGTCAAAAAACTTCCCTAGTGCTTCTGCCTTTGTTTTCACTTCTACCAAAAGCTCATTCTTATATTGTATTTGGCTATTTTCTGTTTCCTTTCTAGCTGTGTTCATTTTTTAGAAGGAATATGATAATTGGTGGAAGGCTTTATTTTTGCTTTCAGTGATGCATTGTGCAAATCTGTTGTATAATCTATTTAGTTGCCTGGTTAGTTGTTTTCTTGCTTCAGGATCCACTGTTTTTTCTATATCTTTTCTGGTTTTATCTCTCTCTTGCTTCATCGTCTTGAGTTTATCATTCCAGTATGGCTTGTAGTTGGGAACCTTGCCTTTAGGTATGCTACGTTATGCTGCCTTGTTATGTATGAAAATATGTAATATGATTGAGGATAGATGGAGATAAAAGATGTATTCATTTAGTACTGTCAGGTCTATTTATTCCGCCATTCCAAGGTCCCTCTACAAACTCTCCACAGGTATACCTAATCAAACCCAAAGGTGGCTAAAACTACAAGTTTGAACATGACAGTTCCTCCCTTTTTTTCAAATGAAGGTTTTACTTGGCATGAAGTGCATTTCTTTAAACTGAAGGTTTTACTTTGCATTAAGTGCAATTTCTATTCTAGGTTTTGTTTGGCATGAAGTGCATTTCTTTAACTTAAGGTTTTACTTTGCATGAAGTGCATTTTCTATTCTAGGCTAGTCGTAGTCTTGCAGGTATGCAGGAGGTTGACGATCTCGTTGTGGACGCTGGGGTGCTGGAGCTGGATAGAGATCTCTAGCTGGAGGGTTTCCCAGGATTAGGGTTCCCCTTGTAGATGATCATGCAGTTCCTCTTTTTTCCTCTGAATGTTCGTTTTCTTCCAGGGTCATCGAGTTATTTTTTTTGTGGTGGTAGGGTTTTTAAAAAAGGATGAATTTCGGGTTATTGTTTTGGTGGGTCTGGATGCGATTATTTTGGAAACCATTGATTGAGGTTATGGTGTATGGGACTGGATCGAACGGAGGTGACAACTTGTTTATTTTTTTGTTTTTGACAAGTACCAAGTCTCCAAGCTTAAATTTACTTTCGGAAACTTTACGTTTTGCGTCGGCGTATGATTTGGCCTTCTTCTTGTTCTCCGCGTCAGTGGTTGCAATTGAAGATTGTCCGGTTGATATCTCAGCAGAAGGGAGTTGTGGTAGAGTGGTCTTCATCGGCCTTCCAAATAGTGCTGTGTACGGAGGGATGCCAGTGGTAGAATGCGGTGTAGCTCGGTAGTTGGAAGAAAAGCATCTAGTTCAGTTTGGATGTCAAGTTTGGATAGGTGGGCCGCTAGTATTGTTTTGGCGTAGATTCTGCAACGCTTCGCTCTGCGAGCCCGTTTGCTTCGGGCCATAGTGGTGTGACACAGTGGTGACGAAAGTTTAACGTTAATGCGAAATCAGCAAAGGCTTGGCTATTGAACGGAGGGCCGTTGTCTGATTTTAGCTGAGCTGGTATCCCGAACAATGTAAACAATCGCCGTAGCGTTGGTATTACTATCTCTGCGCTGGTTGATGAGATTATTTCCACGATTGGGTAACGCGAATGTTCGTCTGTGACAATCATAAGGTATTTCCCATTTGGGTAAGGTCCGTCGAAATCAATCGCTAAGTTTTCCCATGGATGATTGGGAATTGGAGTTGAACATGATAGGTTCTCTTGAATTGGATTTGGTAATTGACTGGCATGGGTGGCAAGTTTTGATTTCTTCTTCCACGCTCCGATCGATTCCGGGAAACCACACTTTTGTACGGATTAGTTGCTTGGTCTTGACTATACCCAGATGTCCTCGATGGGCAAGTTGGACGACTTTCACACGTAAAGTCTCAGGGATTACTATTAGATTGTTTCGAAGGAGAATGCCGTCAGCAGTGGTGATCTCATCGATGATACTCCAGAATGAGTGTAGGTGGTTATGTTTTTCGAATTTCCGTGGATGGGTTTGGTGATTGTATGATGTTAATTAAGTCCTGAAGGGTTCGTCTTTGCTTGTAGCGAGTTTGACTTCTTCCAATGACATTGCTTTTGGGACGGCATTTTTAACAATGAAGTTTATGTATTCCTCCGGAGTCTTGGGAGTTCGGGACGAAGTTTTTCTTGAAGGGTAGGGGATGGCGCGACATATAGTCTGCTGGGTTTTCAGTTCCTCGCTTGTGTAGGACTTGGAAAGAGTATGGCATTAGTCGGAGAGTCAAACGTTCTAGTCTAGCAGACGTCACTGAGCGCGCATTACCTAGTATGTGAACTAGGGCTTGTGGTCTGTGTGTATGATAAAATTAGCTGCTCCAAAAAGATACAGGTGGAAATGTTCTACTCCATATACAAACCCCTAGCATTTCCTTTTCGATCGTACTATAACGTTCTTCGACTGGTGTTTTGAGCTCGGCTTGCATAAGCAATGACTTCGTCTGGTTTTGCATTGGATGTTTTTGTGAGAGGATTGCTCCAAGTCCTTTTGGTCCGGCATCGACTGTTAAATGGAGTGATTTAGATGAGTCGAAGTATGCTAGCGCTTTGCTAGATTGGAGTTGAAATTTGAGTTTATCTAGTGCCTCCTGTTGCTCACAGGCCCATTGAAAGTCAACCTCTTTCATTGTTAGATGGCGGATTGGTGCACTTATGGATGAAAGGTCCGGAATGAACTTTCCGCAGAACTGCAACATACCGAGTAGACTACGTACTTCTGTTACATTTCTTGGAGGTCCCATAACAGAGATTGCCTCAACCTTATCCGGATCGACCTCGATGCCCTTTTTCCCCAAAACATGTATCCAAAGAATTTTAGTGTAGATTGACTGAATGAACATTTTTTTAAATTGAGAGTGAGATTCCCAGTCTTCCAATCTTTGTAATACCTGGCTAGTGCTGCGTCGTGACTTTCTTGAGTATCTCCATAAACCAGGATATCGTCACTGATATTTATCACACCTTTAATATTGTTAAGGACCTGCCTGATAGTGTCTTGAAATATTTCGCTTGCCGCATTTATACCGAAGTTAAGGCGCTTATACCTTCTTAAACCGATATGTGTCGAGAAGGTGGTTATGAACCTGGACTCTTCATCCAGCAAAAGCTGGTGGTAGCCCTCGTTAAGATCTAATTTACTGAAGACTTTTGCTCCATTGAGTGAAGAAATAAGATCGTCAATTGTTGGGGTTATATGAATTCTCACGTTTTAATAGCCAAGTTCGGCTGTCTCATGTCTACACACAGTCTAATTGTATCGGGATCATTTGGTTTTTGGGACTGGCACAATGGGTGATACCCATGGTGTTGGACCGTACACCTTTTCAATAACGTCCATTTCTTCGAGACGTGCAACTTCCTTTTCTACGGACTTTCGTATGTGAAATGGAATTCTTCGATGTTTTTGTGCTAAATGGTTTAATATTCTGGTCAATGTGTAAGTGGACTTGGAAGTTTTCGAGTTTACCAATTCCCGTGAAGACTTTAGGGAATTTATTTTGGTACATTTTACTTGTGGAAATCGAGTTTGTGGCAAATCCTACCTCTTGAGTCTTTATTTCGATTAAGTCCAGACTCATTGCTGATGAGTAACTTAGAAGTGGGACACTATTCCCCTTGACAACATACAACATTGCTTGTGCTTTACTTTTGTTCGCTGGTGAGAGTGGCAATGAAACATCCTATTACAGGCATGGGTTTCTGTAGAACCATACGAGAATATTTTTGTTGAAGTTCCTACTGTTTCATATGGAATTTTAGATTCTCTGAATATTCTTTCACTAATGATTGAGACTGAAGCACCAGTGTCTAAAACGAACGTTACTTGTGCCCCATTTACGCCAATATTGACTTTGGGGGTTTTAGAGCCTACAGACATGTGATTTGCTGACGATATTACAAAGATTTCCTCCTCCTCTGATGAGACATACTGTGCCATCGCCTGTTGAATAGGCCTAGAATTTTCTAATGACTCTTCTGTGGTAGAGTAAACAGGAGTATGCATAGGCCTAGGCCTAGAGTCCTCTAATGACTCTGTAGTGGTAGAGTAAAAAGGAGCATGCATATATCCTGAATTACATACCTTTTGAAATGACCCCGCTTCTGGCAGATGGAGCATACTTTATTGTAGGCCGGGCAAGCTAAGCGTCCTCCCTCGTGTGGCCAGACTTGATCACAGAAGTAGCATTTTCTTGTAGACATTGAGCGTGATGGCCCTGGGTGTGAATTGTCTGAAAACCTGGCCGGACTCTGAGCAGTGATGATAGGCCTGCCTGTATTAGGCCTGGGCCTGTTGAATGATGGCTGCATTGACTGGGTTTGTAGGCCCGGTCTAGGCCTAGATTGGGAACCTACTGCATTGAGCGACTCCACGCTCGGTTCGTCCTTGACCTGGTCGAGATTTTCTTCCATGCGCTGGGCTAGGGTGTCTGTGGCTTCATATTTTACGAGCTGTGTCTAGCAGTTCCCCTAGAGTTGGAGAATCTCGAAGGGCATATCGCCGTATTCGTTTGTTATTCGTGTGTGCTATTATTTGAGCCTTGATCTCGTTTTCTGGATTTTGGAATTGGCAGTTTTTTGACAGTTTCAGTAATCTTTCATAGAACTGGTCTATTGATTCTGTGTTATTTTGAATTGTCTGCCTGAAGGTGAAAATCTCGAAGTCTACATTTATTTTTGGTTTGAAGTGTGAGGATAGGCGTTGTGCTAGAATTTCGTAGGACTCTTCCCCAAGCTGGTTCCCTGGAAGTGACTCTAGGACTTCGTATGTTTTTCCCCCCCCATTAGAAATAGGAACATGTTTTTTTTTTTCTCTCTGCATTGGTGATGTTTGAGGCTTTTAAGAATATGTCAAATCGTTTTAGCCATTTTTTCCCATTTCTGGTTAGGATCTTTCGAGTTGAAAGGGGGAAACATTGATGGATCACACATGTTGAAAAAACGTGGTGCACTTTTTTTTTTTGAGGTTATATTTTATAAAACACTCGAAAACTTTTAGACTTTTGTTGAATTCACTTTTATATTTACTTAAAAATACTCTTTAATTTATATCCGATACTCGTCGCCATTGTTATGTATGAAAATATGTAATATGATTGAGGATAGATGGAGATAAAAGATGTATTCATTTAGTACTGTCAGGTCTATTTATTCCGCCATTCCAAGGTCCCTCTACAAACTCTCCACAGGTATACCTAATCAAATCCAAGGTGGCTAAAACTACAAGTTTGAACATGACATGCCTCTTGTAATATTTCTACTATTCCTTCTTGCTCGTGGTCTACGTTCATGGTTTTTTCTCGTTCGATGAATTTTTCTTCAGTATCGGTTCTAAAAAATTTTCCAGTTTGCTTTTTTGAAGATCCAACTGGTTCGTACTTCTGGTGTTCTGGTGGTGCTTTTTGGTTTGTTAAGAGGAGTGTTGTAGACCATAACGAATTTTGTTCTTGGTGTTTTGTATCCACATTTCTAGCTGCCCAATTTCAATCTTATCGTCATCCTCCATTTCTTGTATAATTTTGAAATTGGCAGTTATTTCTTCTTTTACACCAACAATCATGCCCGATGATATCTGCCTAACTCTGGGAAGGTTGCATATTTTATACCCTTCTAAATCTGCTTTCTCCAGATTGTTATTGTCAGATATTGCGCCTGCCTCGACAATTGCGAATGCGTCAATTTTATATTCTAAAATAATGTTTTTAAACGTGTATTTTGCTTGGGTGAGTCCACCTGCATTCCAAAACAAAAATTTACAATTTTTACAATTGCCTTATAAAAGCAGGTTCTATCTCTACTAGCTCCATTGGGCATGTTGACGGTAGTCATTTGACTTTATCGACCCGGCACGTGTACTCCACTACCTTGTCGTATCTGCTTGATGTTATAAATAACTTTCCTGCTGGTAGACTCGGTAACTTGTACGAATGCAACTGCCACTGCCGGGTAATAGTAACTGATAAAATAACTGACTTACAAAGGAGGACTCGCTACCTGTAAAGTTGGAGCTGTGTACTATGTAGGTGATCATTGATTTGCCTAAGCTTAGAAGAGGAAGAGAAAACATTAGGGTTTGAGAATTGTTGTCAGTGGCGGAAATTTATTTGTTTATTTAACGATTATTCTATTCAGTTAAAAAACTGACTTACAAAGGAGGACCCGCTACCTGTAATGTTGGAGCTGAGTACTATGTAGGTGATCATTGATTTGCCTAAGCTTACAAGAGGATGAGAAAACATTAGGGTTTGAGCATTGTTGTCAGTGTCGGAAATTTATTTATTTGCTTATTTATTTAACGCTTATCATATACAGTTAAAAAACTGATTTACAAAGGAGGACTTATTAAAAAAGGTGTGAAACGGGTCATTTTGCCGCGTCGCGTGTTTACACTTACTAATGTGTGTGAGTTCGACGTTTCGGAACCACTGTGGGATCCATCTTCAGGACAACTACTTGTTGAAAGTGCGTTTACTCGTTGCCTCTCTCGTTCGGGATCGTGTTTGAATGCCTTGACCAATGGCAGTGGGGCTGGTCTCGTGTGCGTCGGCTGCAGCCTCGCTGGTAGATGTTACACCCCCTTGTTGTAACGTCTGCGGGTGGAGTGTGATTGTCACGTGATTGTAAGTGGTTGTGTTGATAACTGGACGTGGACTCCGTGACCAGCCTCACTGCCATTGATCAAGGCATTCAAACACGATACCGAACGAGAGGCAACGAGTAAACGCACTTTCAACAAGCAGTCGTCCTGAAGATGGATCCCACAGTGGTTCAGAAACGTCGAACTCGCACACTAGCAAGTGTAAACATGCGACGCGGCAAAATGACCCGTTTCACACCTTTTTTAATATAGGCCTATTCGGGCCGCGAAAGTCTTAAATGTTTTATAAAGGAGGACTTGTTACCTGTAACTGTGTACTATGTAGGTGATCATTGATTTGCCTAAGCTTAGAAGAGGAAGAGAAAACATTGGGGTTTGAGTATTGTTGTCAGTGGTGGAAATTTATTGGATGAGCGTAGCGAGCGAAGCGAAGATTCCATTTCACTACACTGGAGAAAAAAATCCGGAATGTTTTTTTTTGTATTTTTGTGTATTTGTTAACACGATTCCGGCTAAACTGATACTCCGATTGCGATGAAATTTTATGGAGGCCTTCGAAATCTCTGAACTTAGAACTGACACGTTTTTTAGCGCAATCGGGTAATTTTTTCTTATAAAAAACGCAATTTACGATTTTTTTTGATTTTTTAAAAATTTCTTCGACTTATAACACCTACACGCTTTATCCGATTGTAATGATTTTCTCACAGAACCTTAATCAATGAATTGATATATTCATGTGAAATTTGGGCGTTATCAAAAAACTATTTTTTACGAAAATCGCAATTTTACGACTTTTTTTTCGATTTTCAAAATTCTTTGGCTTATAACACCTACATGCTTTATCCTATTGTAATGATTTTTTCACAGAACCTTAATTTTATGAATTAATATACTCGTGTTAAATTTGAGCGCAATCGAATAATGATTTCTTATGAAAATTGCAATTTTACAATTTTTTAAGTTAATTAAGTTAATTTTTAATTTTATTTAATTAAATTTAAAAAAAATCTTCGACTAAGTAATAATTTTTTCACAGAACAGAAAATCCGCGTAACACATGGCAGCTCAATGCACCAATTACGCTCATCCAACAACGCGGCGGGACTAAAGCGTTTTCCTAGTTAATTTAAGACAATATGGTACTTTGAAGAGACGCGGGCTTCTCCGATTAGACCGTTAAAAATCTCGCATCCGGGGAGAAGCGGGAGGGCAGGGGTAATGATGGCGAGCCGTGGGAGACTGGGAGTGGGGGATATAAGTAACTCGACATTTTCACAATCACAATCACAATCACAGACCCAGCAAGTACTGCACGGAACTCGCAATGATGTGTCGCTTGGCAGCCCGTCGTAGTTTTTAGATCGTGTCTGGGAACACTTATGTCACACTCACAGGAGGTTTATTCTCTACATATTTCTTCTGTGTTTAGATGGATGGTATATAGTTAGTTGTAGGCCAATCAAAATAAAATACAAACAAAAGGTTATTTTATTTATTTCACTTATTGTGGCACAATCTTCTTGAACTAACCAGTTTGCCAAGTGTTGTGTTAGGCATACAACTCAAAGTCATCTATACCTAACAATACCATAAAAAAAAACATTGTGTTGACACTTGAAACTAATGTTGTAAAACGGTGTTCAGGACATCATGACATCATGGTGAGAGGAGGAAAATAAAATTCTAGCTTTTTTGAAGGGTGGATGATAGGTTGCTTATTTATCAATCTCTTGGTGCTTCAAGTTTTATTTTATAGATATATTATCAGTATCAACAAGTTACATTTTACTACAATGTTTCACAAAAATTAATACAAATAATATATTTTTTCATATTTCTTTGATCTAAATAGTGTAAAGTACACACACAGTTGGTAGTGTGCCATTAAAAACAGTGAGTTGAAATTATTGTCATATCCAAAATAAGAGGAGGGGGTGAATAAATACTGACTTCTCAATACTGCTTTCAACTTTGTTTGTTGATAGAGCAGTTTCATTACTATATTTCAGTACATTGATTCCCAAAAAAAATTTATGGCAATGTGCTCATTTTGAATAATTGCGATATATTATAATAATAAGTAACATTATCTGATTTACTACGAAAAATATATTATCCAAGCATTTTACTGAACTAGAAATCAAATCAACCCCTATCCACTTACATAAGATGACATGACACACACAAGCGCGTAAAAGTAATTTATGCGAACAAGTAACATGATATTGTAGAGTTGTACTATCTCCGAACCAAAATTACAAAATTGAATTATTTTTTAGCCATGGTCAAGGAAAAATTAAAGTTTATAACTGACAGTGGCTGTACGACAGGGGCGGATATGGGAAGGGCGGGGGGGCGAACGCGACCATCACGACTCTCCGGTTTACGTTGGATAGACAATTTCACATTTTTTAGAAGTTTTTTAGGCTTTTAAAAGTTGAAAAATTGAAGAATTCGATAGATCCCCTACCCCAGTGCCTCCGGCCGACCCCACCCAGCCAATTGTTAATATCTAATTGGACGCTTTTTCTACCAAAGTTACTTTCATAAATTAGGATGTAAGTAAATAACTGTAAAATACAGTATCACTATCAACTAGTACGTAATTTATATTGTTACAGTGACAAATTTGAAATTTTTCGATTGGCAGAACTGAAACTTCCATCTGCAGCTCACACGCACTAACTTAAAAAAAAAAAAACGAATGCGATGTGTAACCAAAATGTTATTCGTAAATTTACAACTTCAACATTAGGTCGCGACCCGATTGAAGAGAAATGATTATCTAATTTCTCTTCAACTCCGACGTTGTTTGCGTATGGCTCTACGAGGACGTGGGTTCGAATTCCATATATCGCATAATTTTTTATTCGTCCATCACCCTCATCTTTCTCCACTCATCGTCTCGAATACCCTTTATAGTGCATTACTAAGATAGGTTAAGCAACAAAAATCACCATCGTCTCCAATGTATTTTTTTATTGTGAAGTCCAATTATATGTGAATCGTGAATATCAAAATTTCTAGAATAAATTCTTGAGTTCTTCAAAATATATTTTGTGAAATGAGAATTTGTAGTCTGTGGCAGTATCCTCTCCGGATCAAATATAGGACAAAGTAGTAATATTGGTATTGTTATGATTTCAATCTAACTATTATATTGTAGGCTATTGAATTGACGAACAACAAAGATCGCATTTGGAACACGCTATAATACGTTATCTTGAGGGTGCTGGACATCACCAGTGGTAGCACACGTCACATTTTGACATCATTTTGTAAATAGTTTATAAATACCGTACACACTCTTAGATGCAGTCATTGATTGATTTAATAGTTTCAACTCTGGAGTGTGTGGGATTTAATATTATCGTAGAACTTTTGACAGACTTGATTTTTATTTCGATGTGAAGAATGACTGCAATCGTTCCATGAGAGTTCTTGGAAAAATTGATATGAACTAAATGTATATAGAAGTGCGATTTTCAAGAGACAAGGTTATTTTATACCAGACAAAGACCTGGCAGGTGTAAGTTTAAATATTTTGAATGTTCCCCTAGTTTCAAATTGAAGTGGCCGCTTTTGTGAGCGGAGCGTGAGTGTGATATACAGAGCGAGCGGATTATATTATATTAGTTTTGTAATTTCAATAAGTAATCTCGCCTTCAGAGAGAATAGGACACATTTTGCAGTTAGCAAATAGCTATTCGCTCGGCCAAGAAGCATCCGACATATATGAAACTTTGCAAAGTTGTCAATAAAGCATACATACACAGCCCTAAGGTCATAGATTTCACAATTTCTTTCTTAATCACCCAGAAAAAAATCACGAATATATTCAATTTTGCTTTGAATTTGAAATTCGTTTAAACTAATTGATGTTTTATTAATTATTTTAAAACAAATTTTAGAAATTTGTTACAGAGAGCCTTATATTTAGTATATCGTGAAATATGTTCGAAATTTCAGACGCCTGCGGTGAAGAATTTGCCTAAAACGCATGTTCTATCTCTCTTCACTATAACAATCTCTAGAACGGCGGCTATGAATATGATTGTATAGCATTTTGTTGTTCGGGTTCATTTTTAACAGTGCAAACATCGTCGAATGTAGTCCTACGACACGGGACTCAAAGAGCAATAATCGTCCCAACTCCTGGTATTTGGGGGGGGGGGGTCGATACAAGTTTTTAGAAGATAATCTACAACTAGAAACTAGGCATTATAGTCAAGAAACTTGCCGTTCTCTCTTGTCCGTGGATTTTTTCTGACCTGTAGTCTTCAAGCCGAGCTTCTAATTTATAATTCAATGAAAAGGCATCTCATTTTTGAATTGAAACGTAATTTTTTCTTTTCCCTCTCCCTTTGATCCACCTTGACGTCAATAGACGTAGATGGTCAAAATAACGCGCACATGCTTCATGAAGTAATCAACGCTTCGCGTGATACAGCACGTGTTATCTGACAGCTTTAGGATGATAGCCAGACGCACATGCTCGCTCCTCTTCCCGTTCCCCGTCCCCAAGACAACACAATCACACATTCACCGAACGATAATCACCGATAATGGTTATGATAATCGTTGTCGCACTTGCGATATCTAGCAGAACCAGATCCTTCATTAATTTATTCGTTTTTACAAACCTTATTCGTCCCCGTTAGCGTAAGGCATAAATATAATACGTGGAGACAATTCGTATCCTAAAGGCTGCCAGGGACTGTTTTAAAACCGAAAAAGGGATCTTGATTTCTTCTATTGCGTAATATTTGTGTATTCGCCAACATTGAAGAATCCATCTGGTGAAACGTATCATCGTTAGCACTAGCTCTACCTAGGTAAATAAATCATATATTTTAAAATTATTTACTTGTACCTTCATCACAACAATAATAAATTATAAATAATTACGAATATGATAAATGAGGTCCTTAGGGACAATTCTTGCTTCCGATGCACAAGGTCCAGGGTTCAAATTCTTGTTTGTGCAGATACTTTTGGCGAGTGAAGTGCGCTACACACATGGCGAAGTCGTAAGTCGTAAAGGTCAATATCAATCAATCTTATTTCTGACAATCATCTCAGCAAGACCGTCAGTTTCATAAACTAAATGGGGGCACTTCATTTTTACCATTGTCATCGCCGATCAAATTGATTAATCCGGCCAAAGATTCGTTTTTTCAAAGGAAAATAAACAACATGGCATCACCACTTGCACTAAACACAATGCATAGAACATTTAAAAATAGTATAGACTACTTACAACAAACAAGAACAAGAACAATAAACATATTTTTATATTTTGATAATAGTTGGTGGGGACAAAATAATATGATAAAATTAATGGTGTCCTATATGCATAGTTCCAATCCAATGCTCCAAGGTCCTTGTCTCAAATCCCGGTTCTGGCATAGATTTTACGTCGGAAATTCCTTGGCCAGTTACATTGACTGTCAGTTTACCTCCCCTCAAATTCCACAAAACATTCGCTCGAACACGAAATCGTCTCACGACTTTTTCGCAGCGCCTACGCCATCTAGTCCGGATGTTAAGAGACTTGACCTTGCATTTTTTTATACAAGCAAGGCACTTGGCACACGTGTTCTAGGGACCATACCCTACTAATTTTGCCTTGGAGCCATCGTGATATCCCGTGCAGGCACCCGTTATTGCATGTTGCCTACCCCTGCTGGTTTGAAGGGTTGATTGGCAAAACAATTCGGTGTTTGGTGATAGAAACTTGAAATTTTTACCAAATAGGGGTAACATTAGGCTTAACATTCTGGCAACGGGGAATTGCGGATTTCTTCATAGTTAAGGGATGATTGGGATTATAATTTTGGGGGTTGAACATTTCGATTTAATTTTTATTGATGACACCCTTGGTTTAATGTTGGATTTCTACGTTAAAGTACTTCCCAAAATCTTCAAACAAAATGATGGTGCTAAAAATATTACTAGCGACCCCTAATTTGGTCATAGTTACCTGTTGACATAATGACCTGAGTAATGACCTATTTGATAAATGGTTAAGCATAGTCGTGTGACCACTCTATTTAAAGCTAAGATGAAGTAGAATGATAAAAAATAATTTTCAACATGCCACGTTGACCTGTGACCTTTATCGTCCTTTATTTGACCTTGATAACTGTTTCAGCAGGGATGCATAATGTATACTTATATAGCACATCCAAATTCATGTGATATATTAACAAGTTGACTTAATAAATCTACTCAGCATGTTAGTAGTACCCATATCAATATGATATTAGGCTGCATTGCGAACGCTTTTTACTGTCGCGTTGATGGATGAGCAGTTTTGTACCATTGAACCCTCTTTTACTATACTTTTACTTCGTTGTTTTTTAACGTGTTTACATAGAATATACCATTTCAAAAGGAGTACCAAGTTTCTGTTAGATCCTTATGGTAATAAACCATAAAAATGAATAAAAGTAATTGCGTTGTTGATGTTGTCCTATTCCAATGGTAAATCGTGGCCAATCAGTGGCTAACTGATCACTTGTTGCTCATCAATGAAGTAAAATTTAACAAGGAATTTGTTCAGGTCCGCTTTTATTGGGGTGAAATGAACGTTCTTTCTTATGATTGAACCAAAATGTGACTAGCTAGAAGTGTACTGTAGTATGACGTTAATATAAACAATAACATAAATAAATCAAATCAACAAAAACAGATGTTTAAATCGCCCACTTTTTGGGACCATTTTCCGAGAGCGCGCACTTTCTCGCTCTGTGGTGGCGCGGCTGAGAGTACATTTGCTAAATATTGTATGGACCAAATAAAAATTTAAACACAGCCAATCGACCTCTTGTTCATAAATTTAAGGCCAAAATGACCAGCCTCAAGAGCGATTCTCTTCAGTAAATTATGCAAAGCTATGCTGGCATCGATCTGGTGATCTGGCTGCTCTTTGTTCATGAAAATCAACCAACCTCATCGTCCTTGACTCTATTGGGGGCGTTGAGATCTTGTATCAATTGGATCTAGTAAAATGCCTTTTAAATACCAGTCAAAAAAGTTCTATATTAAATGCACCACCTGTAGATGCAAAAATACGTGATAAGCTGAGCCCCCCTCTCCCCTCCCCCCCCCCCCCCCCCAAACACCTGGGCCACTCAATTACATTCCAAGATTATGTAGACAGATTTATTCCTCCCTTCCTCAAGAACAAACTAGCGTCTGTGCTAGACATCATCTGGGATAAGTACTACCCAATAAGTCTTTAAATATGTCACGGGACAAACATTTAGGAGACGCGTTACTCCAACTACAAAAATTCCCAAAGGATGGCCAAATTTTCTACGTGATTCAGGCAATAAAGAAGTTGTTTAGGCTTTTAGCCTCCAGCATTATATCAATGATAAATGAGGAAGGCAAAGAAGTCATTAGCACACTTGATACCCTCTCAGTTACTATACCACCATACTCAATGATACCACTTTATACAGGATCTCACAGGCGGGTTGGCCCGAATGTAATAACAAGCAGGGAGACACGCGCATAATGGTGCACGCTGCTACTCAGGGCTTCACGCGTATATTGATACTGATGTGCTAGTCCTTGCAATCAGCCGCGTTCCGGAAATGACTGTCAAAATTATTTGTTAAAATATAATAATTTTATCAAAGTCGATTTAATTGCTATGAAATTAACAATTAACAACAGAATGTAAAATATCTAGTGGCCCAAAGACATGCTTTTTGTAAACAATGTGGGCGATCATTGTCAAGTAACTATAGTTACTTGATGATTGTATGCCTGTATAAGGCTTATTTTAAATTTTAAAACCTTTATCTGGAAGCCTTCCAGCAAATGTTTTTAACTTTTTCTTTCAAAAGGAACTACATCACTATTACCTTTCCTTAATGTCCATGTAAAATATGAAAGTTGTAGCCCACCCGTTTGGTCAGAATCGCTGGGCAATTGAAACTGACGAATTAGACAGAAGTAGCCAGTAGCATGTAGTAGCAAAGATTAGTCATGTTGGTAAAAGTAGTAAGTAGTAACTTGAGCATGTTTCAAGTCATTTTTTCTCCTAGAAGGAATGCTCGTACCCCAAACAATTTTGGCATGTGTTGTCGGGTACCTAAATCCCCTCGATTTTAATAGTTTTCAAGTTCACATCACGTTTCATGATGGCTGGGTGACACCTCGTAATCACCCCAACTTTGCTTGCTGCATAAGGTGCCTGAGTATGTAGCGCACCGTGGCTTGGCTGCGGCGCCCTAACGGGCACCTTGATAACCAACGATGGGTTAATTGTTACTTTTCTCTAAATGAAAATTAATCTAAAAAGTGTATTACCATAGAGATCAACCAGGAACTTGGTACTCCTTTTAAAATGGTATATTCTATGTAAACACGTTGAAAAACAACCAAATAAAAGTACAGTAAAAAAGGGTTCAATGGTACAAAACTGCTCATCCATCAACGCGACAGTAAAAAGCGTTCGCAATGCAGCCTAATATCATATTGATATGGGTACTAACATGCTGAGTAGATTTATTAAGTCAACTTGTTAATATATCACATGAATTTGGATGTGCTAAAAGTATACATTATGCATCCCTGCTGAAACAGTTATCAAGGTCAAATAAAGGACGATAAAGGTCACAGGTCAACGTGGCATGTTGAAAATTTATTTTTTATCATTCTACTTCATCTAAGCTTTAAATAGAGTGGTCACACGACTATGCTTAACCATTTATCAAATAGGTCATTACTCGGGTCATTATGTCAACAGGTAACTATGACCAAATTAGGGGTCGCTAGTAATATTTTTAGCACCATCATTTTGTTTGAAGATTTTGGGAAGTACTTTAACGTAGAAATCCAACATTTAACCAAGGGTGTCATCAATAAAAAATTAAATCGAAATGTTCAACCCCCAAAATTATAATCCCAAACATCCCTTAACTATGAAGAAATCCGCAATTCCCCATTGCCAGAATGTTAAGCCTTATGTTGCCCCTATTTGGTAAAAATTTCAAGTTTCTATCACACAACACCGAATTGTTTTGCTAATCAACCCTTCAAACCAGCAGGGGTAGGCAACATGCAATAACGGGTGCCTGCACGGGATATCACGATGGCTCCAAGGCAAATCAGTAGGGTATGGTCCCTAGAACACGTGTGCCAAGTGCCTTGCTTGTATCAAAAATGCAAGGTATGCCCCAAATATATCCCTTAACATCCGGACTAATCTAGCAGACTACAATCGAAAGAAATAACGCAAAACAATGCCTGGGAAATTGCTGTTTTTCTCAACGGTTGGCGATAGAACATTCTGTTGACTTGGTTGAAGAAAAATTCATCAATTCAGGGCGATAGAGTAAAGTTTTCTGAAATAAGAGTCTGGGGGTATTTTTTAAAGTTCCATGAAACAGCGCGTGAAACAGTATTTTTGTAAAAATGTTGCCATATTAAAAAATTCATGCTAGATAAATGTATACATTTTCTTAAAATCCGGCACCAGAGGGCTCTATAGAAAACCTTCACAATTGTATTGCTGAAGATTTCATGTCGATCGGTTGATTAACGACCGAGAAAACAGCAATTTGCTGGAAGTCAACGTTATATTCAAAATACTGCCGATTTCCACATTGTCCTATATTCTCTTAATGCTTATCCTATTCAGTTAACTGATTTACAAAGGAGGACTCGCTACATCTAATGTCGGAGCTGTGTTCAAGATGAGTGATTATTGATTTTCTTTAATAGGTAAGAGGATGTAGTGATCATTTTTGATTAATAAAATCAAAAGGCTAACGGACACCACAGATGATTGAAATTGTGTTACAGAAATAGAATTATAGGTCCCTCAAGTTTGTCAAAAATTTAGTTATTTTAACTTTTCCAGTTTCATATACGTCCGATACTTCCTGGTCGAGCGAAAAACTATTTGCCAAATGTCAAGTGTTTACTATTTCCCCTTGAGCAAAGCACAAGAAAACATTATGTGTAAAATTGTTGGTGGCAGAAATTGAACCTTCCACTTGTAAAGTTGGGAGTTGTAAACTTTGTTTGTAGGTGATCATTGATTTGTCTTGAAAGAGAAAACATTGTGTAGGATTGTAGGTGGCAGGAATTGAACCCGATGTACTTGTAAAGTCGGAGCTGTGTACAATGTAGGTGCTGATGGATTTGTCTTCGAAGACGACAGACAAACAATGTGCGACTGTACAGGTCCGAAGGATGCGAGCTATCTGTCACATCCAGAGTTAGTTGGTCTGACCTTAGCAAAAATATTGCAGTGATGCATCTTGAGTGCTATTTCAGAGTCGTAAACTCTTCACAAAACGCAGACAGAGATGTATCAATACCGGTAATGAGAAGTCGGATTATATATTTAGAGCATAATCCGCTCAATAATTATACACCAATCGTTTGTATTGCACAATGAAATGAAGTGATTAGCGTCTTATATCCCCCCCTCCCTCGAGATATTCTGGGCTATTAATAGATTGCTATTGTCCAGTAGGCCTACTCCGAGCGTTGTTGGTCGTATTCTTCAACCTTCCGCCATTGACTCGTTGATACGAAATTCAATATGACTGTTTCGTTAGGCTTAGAATTCTTAAAAGACTAGCTATCCTAAACATTGAAAGAACGCGATATGTGCTTTTTATGATAGGTCATGATCGAGTAGACATAAAAGGAAAAGCATGGTATACTATCAAGTGAAGTAGGGGTAGTCTACTCCTATCAAAAGGGCAGAGGAGTCCAGCTACTAGCGTAAATTGTGAAATTCAACATCCAATCTGAACTTTGCAGTCACTACTCGACATCATATTATCTATATGAACCATTACCTAATACTAGGGAAACGCCAAAGTAGTTGTTCCACGAGTAAATGAGCCATGTGTTGAGTCCCCGGTAACATTCCCTTTCCTCCCCCTATCTAATGCTAACCATTAGGTCCTAATGTGCCACTCTAGCCTAGGGGATGTGGGAGTAAAGGCCAATGCTGGTCAGAACCAGCCACGGGTAGGGGGAGGAAAGGGGGGTTATCATTTTATGGTCGTCACCATTTGTTATCATCATCGTGTTGTCTTGGCTGTCGTCGTTGGGGTGGTGGTCAAGGTAAGGAGGAAAGGTCCCCGAAACTACTGCCAGAGCTCGCCTCCAGTTACAGTGAGTTAAAATCTTCCATGCTTATGAGCTGATGTTGGCACATTGGTCACTGCATACTGCATTACAAATATTTTTTCCACTGCCTCCATTGCAACAGAGTAGCATCTACGAGGCAGTGATTTTTTCAAAATCAAAACCATTGTCTTAAAAAGAATTCCTACACATGTTAAGCCTATTTTTAAATTTATTATTTCTTGTAGGTTTAAATCGGAATGGATTGTGTTCATTTTGTTAGTAGGCCTAGGCCCTAATTCTCAGTTACCTGGTCACGGATGTCTGTTTAAAATTTCAGATCAATCTATTTGGCCGTTCGGCCGTGTTGGTTGAACTGGATCATGGAAAACAACACTAGTTGTAACATTGTTTTAACATCCATGAATGATTGATAATTAATAGTACGGGTGATGAATGACAGCAATAGTCATAAAAGTATGATCCGACTCCCCAGTCGGAGCATACTTTTATGACAATTGCTGTCATCTGTCATTCACTAGTAATGTCCTCAAAGAGGGCTTATGCTTAAAAACCTTATAGTAATATGGGTGATATTGATTTTAAAGGTGGAACCAGATAAGGTGGCGGTCGCCGAGGGATCGCAGCACTGTCGCCTACGCACTATTGCCACAGGATCGGCAAAAAGTCAATAAAATAACGGTCTCTTAAACTACTTTCGAAGAATAACATGATTAGTATTTAAAAGCCAAGCCTTGCCCAATATATCCTAAAAATAAAGTATTTAAGAAGTGTACGAATAAAATCTTGACATTTTGATGCTCCTAAACATTGACATCACATCTGGCGAGGTTGGCATTATAAACAGCTGGAACTTTGGTCACACGATTACCAACAAGGCAAAAAAACACTCGTAACCGTGATTACTTAAAATTATTATTTCGTTAAAATACTGACTCTGTGGGACGAACTAATTTATTCACAGCTTATAAAATGTTGATATGTTATAACATATCACGATAACATGACCAAATACTGTAGGCCCTACCTAATGTCAGCTGTGTGTAAATTGTCAAACGTTGGCGTGCGTGCTCTCGCTTGACCTTGACGACCGCCAGCTTATTTGGTTCCACCTATATTTTATGGTGGCCAGGCCATGGTTAACTGATTGTGAAAGATTAATAAAGTTACTTGTCAATTTGCCTAGAACACCTGTATTTGCAAGAAACCTACAAGAAAATATCAAGCATAGAATTAGAATTACAATATAGAATTCCCAAATAAAGCTATTTTTGTAATTTATTAGCGTGGAAAAGGGGGGGGGGGATAGTATTAATATAAGGGGAGAGTACTTGCCTGCTAGGAGCTGGTCGTCGGGGCGTTGGTGGTTGTGTATCAGCGGGAATATGATGGTGTCATGAGTCTGGACCATTTTCAAGCGGCGACGTGTTGAGTGGCAGACATCATCTGGGTGTCCTGGAACATGGAAAACCATACATGATGATTATATACTATATTATATTTATATATTATTATGATATATGAACAATGACTTTATTGTAGTGTGGCTATGGCAATGATTTTAGTTATCAAGACAACGATTAAGAAAGAAAAGAAAGTATAGTGGCAAGTTGTTTAATCACTATCAAAAGTGCAGACGGGCCCAGCTACTAGCGAAAATTGTGAAAGAAGACAATCCACAAAGCGACTTTAGGCTATTTCCATCACTATTCATCATTCCATTTTGTGAACTATCTTTTATGACCTATCTAAGAATTGGAACACAGTATTTGCAAGAAACCTACATGATCAACAAACTTTATAGCCAACCCTAAATTATAATGTCCAGCTATAATAATAATAGGGCATTCTCAGTACATGACAATTCTTTCTTTCTTTATTACTGTGGGGAAGGGGGTATGGTATAAACATGTACTTGCCTGATATAGAATCTGGTCATCGCGTAGACGATGGTGGTGTGGTAATGGCCCCATTGACAGTCATCCTTGAGTTGACCCTGCAGGTAGTGACATATTGAGACATCAATCCATGGTAGGCCCTACACTGAAACATGGAAAACAAAACTGTAGTACACAATGAATTAATAATATGTAATGATATAGGCTATCTTTTTAGTGATGTCTTAAAACAACTTTGCATCATTATTATGGTTGAGCTATCAAAACTGAGCAATTAATGAATTGTGACTAAATAAAGAAACGCATAGCGTACCGGTACTACTACAAAGAAGCCTACTCCTGTCCAAAAAAAGCGGACGAGCCCAGCTACTAAAAAGTAGAATATTTATAGTTTCTTAAAACTAGGAAAACGCTTAAGTCCCGCCGCGTTGTTGGATGAGCGTATATGGTGCATTGAGCTGCCATGTGTTACGCGGATTTTCTGTTGTTCTGTGAAAAAATCATATCTAAGTAGAATTTTTTTTAAATTAAATTAAATTAAATTAAAAAATAACTTAAATTTTTAAATTTTTAATCAATCGTAATTTTTAAAAAAAGGAAAAAATCGTAAAATTGCAATTTTCATAAGAAATAATTATTTGATAGCGCTCAGATTTCACACGAATATATAAATTCATGAAATTAAGGTTCTGTGAAAAAATCATTACGATCGGATAAAGCATGTAGGGGGTATAACTCCGTATAAGCCAAAGAAATTTAAATAATCAAAAAAAGTCGTAAAATTGTGATTTTTTAAAGACATTTTTCTTTCGATAACGCTCAAATTTCACACGAATATATCAATTCATAAAATAAAGGTTCTATGGAAAAATTATTACAATCGGACAAAGCATGTAGGTCTTATAAATCGAAGAATTTTGTTGAAAATCGAAAAAAATCGTAAAATTGCGATTTTTATGAGAAATAATTTTTCGATTGCGCTCAAAAACGTGGCAGTTCTAAGTTCAGAGATTTCGGAGGTCTCCATAAAATTTCATCGCAATCGGAGTATCGGTTTAGCCGGAATCGTGTGGACAAACAGACAGAAAGAAAGAAAGAAAGAAAGAAAAAAAAAACATCCCGGAATTTTTTCTCCAGTGTAGTAGAATGGAATCTTCGCTTCGCTCGCTACGCTCATCCAAAAATAGAAGTCACCACTTATCGTCACATTAAATTAATAACACTTAAGACTAGGAACACTTAATACAAATAAATACAAACAAATACAAACTCTAAATACAATTTATTATTATTATTTATTATTATTATTTATTATTACTTTTAAATAGGTCATGAGTTGAACCTAGAACCTGATCTGTTACTAACAGATACTAGAAAGTAGAAAGAAACCTACTAGGAAAACGCTCAGTTGGACGCGTTGTTGAGCGAGCACCGGTACGTGCAACACGACCCGAGTACGACATTCCCTAACGTTACATACCAATAAGTCTTTAAGGTCTTGACCGATTTAGCTGAAAATTTGTAAAATAGGAGAGAATGGATAAAATCCACCGCCATCTAGAGGACCTTGACATCATTTCTTTGGGAAAACTATTTTACTCTTGATTTCTTCTAGGTGGTAGTACATAGCGACCAGAATTCTTGTGCGACTTTTCGTTGCCATGGTAACGTTACTTTTGTTAAAATGTAATTTCTATCTACACTACTTATCGGATCAAAATAAAAATAACATATTCGTGATCGGACGGACATTCTAAATGATTTGGCCACCTCAGATTTTGTCGCCGTTTAGTTTTTTAAAAAAACTTTCGATTAACTTTAATGTAACTTTTTAACTTTTTGAGCGATTTTGCCACAAAACTATACAGCAACCCGCCTAGGTGGTATGTACATGTGTGCAAAATTTCAGGTCGATCAGAGAAACGGTGCGACCTGTATCGAAGCAGTAACAGAAAAAAAAAAAAAAAAAAAAAAAACAGACATTTGAGCCATAAGAGTCAAGTGGAGACGCTCGCTACGCTCGCTCAACTAGATCAGCTAACTATTTGATGGAAATGTCAAGTTTCCAAACCATGACTTGGACTGTGTTCCAACTCCCAACTTTTTCACGAAGCTTCGAGTAGAGGATGATCTAGCACCGATAGCATGTAGCATACTCCTACCCATCAAAAGTGCATACACGACTAACTGCTTAACCATTTCACAAGAGACCGATATTATTAAAACTAGTATTTTAAGGCACATAAGAATGTTAGGATTGCGTAATGTTGAATATACACTGGCTCTGGCAAGATCTTGATAAATATACCTATGTTACGTTATGCATAAATTAAATCAATTTAGATTCGTCACAACAGTTTGCAACAATTGAGCCACCACTACATTACACATATCAACGAATCTCGGACGAGCGCACCGTCACAAAACTGGATAAGTCGACGACTAACAGACAAAATTAATTTGAAAGTCACAGTGGAAATTGCGGTTACTAGTGATTTCTATGTTTGCTGTGTCAGGGATTTATAAATCCTCGCATCTGGTTCCATATAGTTTCATAAGTTGCACCTTACACTAGTAACCAGTGCATGATATTCAGTCCTGTCTTATTTTATCATTTCAGTAAGTAGGCCTAAATAATTCAAACACAAATTATGCAAAACGTACGACAGGAAACCGGAGTGTTGCGTTTTCAAAGCAAAGTGAAAATGTAGATGTCAACGCGCAGGTTACGAGATAACGCTAAATATATTCTACTAAGTAAATAATACGAACCCAAATTATGTAAAATGTACAGTGGAAAATAGGAGGGTTGTGTTTTCAAAAATATCGACTTCAACGAGCAAGCAACAAGACTAGATTTATCCAGAGTTGGCTTGGTCCACTGTATAATTGAAGTGACTAGCCTAGTGGGTAGACTGAAGCGATTTAAAAAAAAAATGCAATTCGGCCCGAATAGTTTTAAAAAATACTGCACCGCGGCACTATCGGCAATAAAAATTTAAAATCAGGTTGTTTTTTTTTTGACTCTGCAGAGGCCATGCCTGCATCGTTTTAAGCAACGTGCGACTTGTCCCGGACAAAATTCCCGTTCTCTAGTAGACTACAAATATGAATGGCAAAACTTCAGTATACTAGTGCACAGATTTCCAGCTCGAATTTAGCGCGTAATGCGAACGTTTGAAAAACAAAAGTCGTTATGCAGATGGCCAGTCTTGACTTCCTACAAACCGACGCACTTTGCGCGACCTCCCTAACCCACTGCAAAGGAAGCGGGATAACCTCGTAATTGATGTAATTAGTTTACGATGTGCACTTTAAAAAAATCCTAGAGTTGGTACAGCAGGAAGGTGGTAAAACTCATTTGTTACATTGTTGATGAATGTTTAGTACTATTGAACGCAGGTCGAGTATGGCGGCATAAAAGTGCACGCTGCATACTACAGTAGGAGTAATATACAAATTTATGGTACTTGTTCATTAACGGGACCCCCCCCTCAATTTTTGTTAATTGGTCCCTCCCATCGTCGTTTTTTACTTATTTCTGTTCACAATAAATAACAACTTGCGAGGAGTTGAATATGACTCTGACAATGAGCTTGACTCACACGTTCAACGTTACTCAGGCAAGTACAGTCCATTTGAATGTGTAGGCCTACATGAGAGCAGTCGTCGCCGTGAAGCTGACATTGACGTTCACGGACACCAAATGAACCTTCAAAACCTTTAACGTCGCTATTTTAAACGAAAGTACTTCTCCATTGACAGTCCTTTATATTTAGGGAATGTTAAAGGTTTTGTAGGTGGAGTATGTTGGCGTAGGCCGTGTCACTCCTGGCGCAAAGTATGTAGCCGGAAAGGATGTTTTCGAGGCTTTGTTAGAAATAATTGTGTTTTCCTTACCTCCTGAAACTCAGATGGAGTAGATGTAGTAGTTATGATTGTCTAATGAATTGTTTTTACTGAATTTTTACATTTTTTGGAGGGGGTCCCGTTAATGAACAAGTACCAAATTTATTTATATGTCTATTAGACCTACTACAAACAGAATATTAAACTTTGAAAAGTTTCAACTAGTAGGCCTATTAACTTGGAATTAAAATTGGAAACATTCGCAGAAAGTATCCAGATTTTGCAATATTCTGTTCGCAGCCCGGTTTCCCAAAGAGCTGCAAGCATCTACTCCGCATGACTGTCTCGACACTTCCAAGGTAACATTTTTTATTTATCGGGTTGTTTCGTATACGCCGCTACGAAACATCTCGATAAATAAAAAATGTCATCAACGGGTAGCGAGACATTAAAAAGTTTTACTTCCAAGGTAGTTCTGCAACGTCTGTTCTGCAGTAGCAATACAATAAGCCCAGATGGCCAATTGCGTACTGCGGCGGATCAGGAGGCCAAGTCTTGAAACTTGCGTTTCAACTCACCTCCCGTTTTGAGTCGCAAATTTCCGACAAGTCGCTCAAAACCATCAAATCGGTAGTCTTGAGACAAACTTGCGAAACGGCTTGCGCCTTGTCTCGCAAGTTTTCTTACGTTTCAAACCGCGAGGTTTTACCTTGCGTGTAGAGATTTATTTGCGTCTTGACTGCCACATCGAAAGTTTTTAATGACTAAATAAATAGTTATAAGGTACATCCTATGTATAAAGACGTAAATTACACTCTAGAAATGTTGGCAGAAGGCTTTAAAAATATTTAAAGTGTTCTAATTGTCATGACAAATTATTTACGTTCGTCACAAGTTAGCGTGCTTCTGTATTAGTGGCGCTATAAACCGGCCGAACACCGTGGTCCCGTTGGCCGAGTGGTTAGAGCGCTTGTTTTGAACGCGAGAGGTCGCCGGTTCGAATCCCGCCTAGGAAAACTTTTTTACTTTTTTTTACTTATCGCATGATTATTGTTCACTTGTTATATGTGACAAAAACAATTTTTATATCTTTTCCATGAAATTTACCTTTTTTTTAACCTTGCTTTGCAATTTGTTTTGGTATTTTAGGTAGGCTATAGCCTCTATAGCCCTAGAAAACTTAACGCAAATATAAAATAAAAGTGAAGGCTCTCAACGTGAAAGCACTGGATTCGTCACAATCGATTATATCATCGATATACTTCACAACATCGATTCAAAAGTCGAAAGTCGAAAGTTGCACTTTGTAATAAGCTTTTTCATTGGTCAGTCATAGAGCAAAAGTGGGCGGAGTTTCCAAACGCAAAAAAGCATTCGCAAGGAAGAATTTCATCTCGCAAGCAAAATGAGTCGCACATCTAAATTGAAGACTTCGTACATGACGTGAAGTTGAGTCGCATGCGATTTGGAAGGAGTGACTTAACACGCATTGCGACTTGAGCCGCATGTTTCAAGACTTGGCCTCCAGGTGTACTAATCTTGGCAATATCGACCCGACATTTGTGCTGTGCCACGAGCTTACAGCTAACGTCACTGTCAAGTGTTACCCAGCCCAGGGGCATAGGAATAGCGGGTGCCAGGGCCCTCAACCTGAAGGGGGTAAGGGAACCTTTCACCCAGACTGTTGCATACCTATTTTCTAGCTATGCCACTGACCACACACACTTCACCTTCACTTGCACTTCTTAATGTTTTACTCCACTCCACTCTCGAAGCATGTAACTTGGAACCGTTTGACTTTGAACTCTACTAAAGCAGATGACTGAATACACGTGAAGTAACTGCCGAGACCGCCAATTAATTTGAAGCAAATTGCTCGTGTATCTAACAGATAATTATAACAAAGGTATTTATTTATGATTAAATAAAAGTTATTGGCTTATTGCTAAAGAAAGATCCATGTCAATGCAACCAGGTTTATCAAAGAGATTTATTTCAGAACTCAACGTCCGCAGTTGGCGGCTTGACCTATACCCTGACCAGATGGCACTGGTACCTGCCAGGGGTGGGTATGCAAGCCCAACCAGTGTACCCACCCTGATTTTTTTTTCTGCTGCTCTAGAACGCACAGGTTGCCACCCAAACATGACCTTGAAGCCAAAAACGTTCCTACGCCGGAAAGTTTTTGAAGGAAAATAATAGTTTTATACACAATACTAAAAAGCATGAAATAAGTATGAAAAACCAAGTTGGGGCCAATGAACCGAAGAAGTACCCAAACCCCCAAACTGATCACCCCTCCCAAAATTGCTTCTCACCACATGTGGTGGTATGGAAAATATCTGTCACCTGTCATAATGAAAGTACCTTCAAGTTTTGGGTCTTCAAGCCGCCACTGGGCGTCCGTATCTTATTTGGCTCCTACATTCCTGAGGCGATAATGGCGGTGAATAAAATATATGTAACTACTACCATAATATAACCTAGAATTAGACAGACAACCGAAAATAGCTTGCTAAAAGGTGACCCTATGTCGAGGACGTAACCAGCGAGGAATAGATGCGATTCAGAAGAAGGTAACAAGAACCAAGGTCATACCATTCAACTATGCGAGCTATCTTCCCAGTCACAGAGTACTTCGAAAACACGACCTTGACTTGACCTCGACCCAACAAGTCTGTGTCCCCGGCAACAGCAACACGATTCGCGGTAAAATAGGGCACGGGAACTACACTCGTAAAACTACACGGAAGGGACTAAATTATTCCACCACGCCGATTCATTAGTTTGTGGGTGGGGCACACCGCTTAGGCGGGCCTATTACCAGTGTTTCACTATGCCATGATGAAAATTAATTAGTAGCAAATAATAATTTAAACTACTAAAGCAAAGACAACAGTCGGGTAATAACATCACTCGCAAGGTTATTATAAAGAAGAGAAGACTGAATTTTAAAACGACCTTGGCTTCTCAATTTCTTTAAACGGCTATAAATGGCGATCTAAATTAAACAATAAAAACATCAACGGTAGGCCTATGATGTTCCAGAGTATGAGAGATGTATTCACAAGATTTTGAAACATGAGAAATGAATTTAAGTGGTAATTAATATTGAAACAAAGGTACAAAGCCACGAGGCGTGGAAGAACAAAGGCAGTAGCCTTACCTTGACTGAGTCTGATGTTCTCTCCGCGAAGTCTGTTGAACAAGTAGGAGCGGCTGTGTCGCGGCTCGCTCGCGGTCACCACACCACCAACGTGAGCACGTATGACGTCACGTTATCACGACAGCAGCGACATCTACCCATGACCCACCCCCACCTCGATGCCGGTTGCCGCCAAAAGGTTTGATTTCAATCTACCCTCACGGTAAAGGTAGTGGTACGGTATCGTGCAACTTTATATCTATGCTTTACAAACACCCACCCCCCAGGGTGCCTAATTATTTTAGGTTATCAAATTCCCTGACTTTTCCAGATTGAACACATTATTTTGCCAGACTGTAAATTTGCCAGACTGAGAAAATAAATTACTAACAACGTTATGATTGGCAAATGGCAATGATGTTACCAGGCCTTCATAATCTTTGGTGTTACTGAGAATGGGAGTCTGGGCACATTTCTGGTGGGGTAATCACTAATTTACTTGATTCTTGGTATTTAGGGAGGGACCTACTGTCATAAATAAGGACCACCAACCCACTTTAAAAGATTATGATTGGCTCACATACTTTACAACGATGATTAATGACACATGTATACATTTGAACTTTGAAACAATTAGAAAATCCAAAATCGTAAAAGTTGATTTATTTTTGTAACATTCACCTTTTGAGCACTCGCTAGACATTTTGTGCAAAATTACAAATAACAGATGATAATCAGCCAACAGAACAGGAGCTTGACAAAACAAATCATTTAGCACCAATGACAGGAAAATACTAGAGATTATGAGGAATTAAAAGGAATTACAAGGATTAGGAAGTACCATTTGTTTACCTGCACTAGTGTAAGCATAGAGTGTTGACACAATCGCCGTAAGCAACCCGTAACGGGAAATCACAAAATCAGATACGTACTTTTAGCACAGCACTCAGTGGCAAGACCCTACACTTGAAACTAGGTAAGGCAAACAAATTTAAAATATTTCCAGATTCCAGAAGTGACACTCTTTAATATAAATTTGATTTGATGTATTACAGTAAGCCAGTAAGGAAGTACTATATTAGATACAGATAGGCTACTTTAATTTGAAAATGGCAGTATAGAAAATCCTAATATAAAAAATATCACCTTGATTGGCCTTGCTGAAGAGAGTAAGCCCAAAACAATAATCTACTTTCACTCTGAATCTGACTACTAGATAATGTAGGTGAACTAGTAGGCCTACTATTAACTATAGAATTTCATTTAATACTAAACCCAAAAAATATTCAATTTAATATTTCTTTCATACTGTAATTCAATCAAAAAGGGATAGATCATGATGTACACGAAATCATTAGCTTGATCATATTATCTGCCTGACTTAGCCTGATACACAATTATATTTCCACACATAAACAAAATTTAGTATTGATTAGGGCTATACAATACATAATATAGATGAGGAAGACACAATATTTACAAACCTCGTACATAATATTTTGTTGCATATTACACCAAAAGAAAGCAAAAATGGTCATATGAATTATGAATTGACATGGGGTGCTTAGTATCAAGGGATATCCATATTTTGGAGTTTGCTTACCGTACATGCAAGTACGGCACATGAAGGACACAACAAAAGTACCAACAAGGTCTACAAAAACTAGACTGAATCGAACAAAGGACACACACACAAACCATTGGAAGAAAAGTGTACTAAGGCATGAGATTTCAGAAAAGTATACTGGCAAGTACTAGTAGCCCTACTGCATTTTCACTTCCAACAGCAACAAATTAATGTAATGGCAATAATGAAGAGAATCAAGTTATAATAATTTAGAACACATTACACAAATAGGCCTACGTACTAATTTTAAAATAGCTGTTCTTTGAAAGCCCACGACACACAGCCTCGGCTTGTTTGTATTTTCCCCCGAATCAGCAGTTAGACTTACAGTGCATCAGCTACAGTGCCTAGGCTCTACTCAACTGGGCCAGCCTGTGGTTTTGTGTATGCCACAATGATGTATGCATACTTGGGGAAGTTCCTTTTGAAAAGGAACTTTTAAAAGATTCAGTTCATCAACTAAAAAAATAACTTTCATAAAGTTCAAGTTCCTACCTTACCCCTAAAAATTTCAAGTTCCCCATAAAAATAACTAAAGTTCCTTTAAAAAGTTCCCTTTTATTTTTAAGTTTGTGCAACTGCAGAGTGACTGACGTGCAACTTGCAAGCATGTGTACAGCTGTCAAAGAGCACGGTGAGCGGTAGGGTCATGAATCACGATGATACATAATACGATATGATACATAACGGCAAGGTTGTTTGATAACGAATACTGAATGAGGTGCTAAGTACAAAATTGACTACTTAATTATCACTGGAACGTTTTAAGGAATTTTCAAAAGTTCCTAGAGGAGATCAAGTTCCATAAAAAGTACTGGGAAAATGGAACTCGTTCTCTAAAAAGTTCCTTCCCCAAGTATGATCACATGACAATGCACATTTCTCTGTGTGAATTATTAATTATTATTATCTAGAAGTACGTAGGTACCCGGTATGTAAAAATTTTATTAATTTACTACCATTCATATTATGCAATTCCAATTAAGCAATTAAGTTCACCAACGACACAAGTTTTGCACCACCCATGTGAATTCAAAAATGCAACTAGGGTTTCCAAGCTAATTATGGGTACATCTTAGACTTGTTATACTTCTCTTTTCACAAATGCCTAATACTAGTTACCGTAGGCCATAGATATAACTATTTCTCTCGACAGTAAAAAGAAGACAAAACTACAACACTAAAATAACATAAATAGCAATTTAGAAGTAACTAAATCATATCATGAATAAAATGTGATGAAATATATGCTGAGGCTGGAAGATTTTGGTTTCTAATCTAGAGTAGTCAGCCACACACAAAAGAACATTTAAGCATTAGCACAGCAGCACGTATTCAGTCAATTGAACTACTATTAGACCGAGTGTGATACATGACGTCTGACTGGTGATATGCATGAGATGTGAGTAAAAGTATGAACAGTAGTAAGTCTACATACATAAGCAGGCCTACATTCTGAATACGTTATTTCTAAGCATTAAATGATTAATCGGTACTTGTTCATTAACGGGACCCCCCTTAATTTTTTGTTAATTGGTCCCCCCCCCCCCCCATCGTCGTTTTTTTACTTATTTCGGTTTACAATGAATAATTACAACTTGCGAGGAGTTGAATATGACTCTGACAGTGAACTTGACTCACACTTTCAACGTGACTCAGGCGAGCATAGGCGCCGACTATGGGGGGGCTCGGGGGCTCAGCCCCCCCTGAGATTTTATACTTTTCTTTAAAATTTGTACTTGATTTGGAAAAAAACATTATCTGATGACAATATCCCGATTTAGTCATCCGGTCATAATTTCCTGAATGAAATCAGTGAATTTAGTGAGGGGTCGATCTTAGCTCGTTAAAGTGGTAGACTAGGGACCTAATTCAAAATGGGTTAGTATTTTTTTGTGGAAAAATCATAAATTTTCCGCTCTTTCTTTCACTATTTTCCTCAAAAAATTGACGGTAAATTTGGGTGGTGGAAAAATCAAAATTGCTAGAACAAGCAGAAGAACGGTGTTAAACAGAACTAGTAAAATAGAAAATTTTGAACTAAAACACCACTTTGAAAAAATTGGACAGTAATTTTGGGCTTCCGGCCTGTCTTATGTTGGGAAAAGTTTAAATTATATAGATTTAAGCAAATTGCAAATTGAGACGAGAGTTTTTTTTAGGTCTATTGAGAATTTTCCGTCTTTCATAAAAACACCATCTTTAAAAATCTTAAGGTTACTTTGGGCCCCAGGATTGTCAAAATTGTGTTAATAAATAAAAGAACGACGTGCAAATTGTGATTGTTTAATTTCGTGGACTTATTACAAATTGCCTTATCGTTTCACGTACCTAAATATAATTTTCAAAACATTTAAATTTAACTTTTGGCCCCAAAGCTGTCCAAAGTAAGGACACATTATTTAATCATTGCGGAATTATTCGGTTGAACAAAATAAAGATGCAAATTGGAACTTGGATGGATGAAAAATTGTCCATTCTTTCATAAAAACATCATATCAAAAGAATCTGATTGTAACTTTGGGCCACATGGGCTGTCAGGGGTAGGACTAAAGGTAAAAAACAAAAATTGTGGTATACATACAATATTATGTTTGAACTAGAACAATAGAAGAAAAATCGATCGGTAATTTTGAGTGTCATGGTTATATCCAAAGTGGGGAAAATTAAAACTTACAAATTAGCAGAATAATGCTGCAGTTAGGATTAGATTATTCGGAAATTTTTCGCTCTTACAAAAACACCAAGTTAAAAAAATGGGGTGGTAATTTAGGCACTAGGGCTTTCCAAAGTAAAAAAAGGAAGTTCATCTGACTTTGGATAGCCATGGAGCCAAAAAGTTTTAATCAAAACCAAACTTCATCTCAGTTTTTTATGCAACGAGTGATTTTTGAGCCCCCCCTGAGATTTTAAGAAGTCTGCGCCTATGCAGGCGAGTACAGTCCATTGGAACGCGTAGGCCTACATGAGAGCAGTCGTCGCCGTGCAGCTGACATTGACGTTCACAGACACCAAATGAACCTTCAAAACCTTTAAACGTCGCTATTTTAAACGAAAGTACTTTTCCATTGACAGTCCTTTATATTTAAAATAGCGATGTTAAAGGTTTTGTAGGTGGAGTATGTTGGCGTAGGCCGTGTCACTTCTGGCGCCAAGTATGTAGCCGGAAAGGATGTTTTCGAGGCTTTGTTCGAAATAATTGTGTTTTCCTGACCTCCTGAAACTCAGATGGAGTAGATGTAGTAGTTATGATTGTCTAATGAAATGTTTTTACTGAATTATTACATTTTTTGGAGGGGGCCCCGTTAATGAACAAGTAGGTACCGATTAATCTAAGTTTTCTGAATTCATGAGCACATGACTTAAAAGTACCGGTACTTTACTGAAATAAGAGTTTTCATTCACGATAAATATTTATTGTAGGACACTGGACACACAAAATAAGGAGATACCAGGAAGCTGTTTCATCGCCCACATGAGGTCCCTTGAATGGAGAATTAAGAATATCTTCTAAGGAGCTTTTTTGTTGCTTGGTAGTAGGTCTAGATCTATCAACACCACATAACCTTCGGCCAAAACGGACAAATCAGGTCAACTTGAATGCAGGTGATTTGATAGTAAACCAGCATACTGAGAGTGATTGGCAGAGAGAAGTGGCAGTGGGGGATGGCAAGGTCATATCGGTCCTGCGACTGTTAGCTGTGGGCTTATTCAGGTTATGTTCGTCACAGCTACGGCTTTCATATCTATGGAACATCGCTAAAACAAAGAAAACCCTAAACTCGGCCAGAGGTGAGTCCACGTAATGGCGTGAGCAGATGTGGTGTTGGTACATCTATACGTTACTTTGGAAGTATAGCTTTCCCAAAGAGTTTAGTTTGTTTTAAATGTAGTAAACCTGGATGGACAAACGGCTACTCCAATAATGTAATGAACTTTTCAGGGACACTTCAAAACGTAGACCTGCCACATTTTGTGTGCAATTAAAGAAATGTTTCTCTGGGTAAAATCATACTTGCACATCCTTTTTTTCATTTTAGCCATTATGTTTTTAGGCTACACTACAATATGTTAATTCTTCAATGCTACTACAAATAGAGTTTGCAAAGCCCTTGTAAGTCAAGTTAGTTACAAAACTTTATATTTCATTTCTCATGGTGTTAGCTCACATGGATGTTCAATGTTCATTGTCCAACACACCTTTAATGGAGTTCATTTAGTAGGGTTATCAAAATTCAAAACAATTCATTAGTTTGCTTTAAATTCCTGTTCAATATCTTTACGTTTAAACAGGATTTTCCAGACATATCAACCTACCCTAAAAGTAGAACTGAAATTGATTAGTCAAGGCCAATGCAGGTAGTGTGGTAGGCCTACCAGTACTCATAATTCCAAAAGGTAAAATTGCTTGAAATCATGTCCAAGACCTAAAAGTTGATTGAATTAGATAAGTCCTGTACATGCAGTATTTGTTGAACAAGTAGGCCTATAAAAAAGTATCTAGGTGTAGCATGAAAACAAAACTAAAAGATTCCACCTGTAGTCAAACTGCATGGACTAACTTGAAAATTGGTCTGAAGAATGGATACTGACACCACAAACCAAATCCTATGGCATTAACGGTAAATCTACTACCGGTAGTAAGGGGCTTGTTGTATTCTATAATACCCAGCCCTTGATTTACTTCTGACGCCGGGTGTACATCTATCATCGAAGTGGCTATATGTCTGCCACTCAGCTTAGGGTAAGGTTACCTTCAACATGAAACTAATGATTTGCTATTTGCAACAAGGTATTCCACCATCCTGCTGAGCCAGCTCAAGGTGTAGTTAAGGTTAGTGTTTGTGCAAGGCATAGGCCTATACTAATTTTAATGTAGGCTAGCATGAATAGTTGTAAATGTAAGGCCATTAAATTTGACAAAGCTGTATAGATGTGGCCACCTTGTTAGACCTATAGTTTACTCTTCAATATAGCCTCCATTTATTATTTAAGAGGGCATAGGTCTAAAACTAGCTAGGATAACTCTAACAAACTACTCCACCTTGTTGCATCATGCACTGATTATGAATGGTCAGTAAATCTCAATTATTACCATTATTATCGGATTCGGTCTCGGTAGGGTCACAGTCTGCACAGTGCCAAGAATAGCCCCGCCGTTTGGGGGTCTTTCTTACCGGCGGGTCCAGGCAGGTGAAATGGTAGCAGTTCATGCACTCGTCACACTTCACCATGTCTTGAGACGACCCAGCCTGTTTACAGACCTTGCATAAGCTCATCTGATCGACCTCTTTGACCTGTTTGCTGCCGGAAGAGAGACGGCCGGCGCTGACGCGTGACCGAGCCACCGTCAGCTGAGGGGTGACGGTCATGGTCTCGGTCGTCGACGTAGCCACGAACATCTGTGGACCGTACGGAGAACCCTCAGCTGTTGGCCGCGGAATCGGCTTAATCTTGATCTTGATCCGCGGGTGGGTCTGCTCTGGTTGATCTGGAGCGTCTTCCATGTGGAAGCTCTTACGCTTTCGTTTACGCTTGTGCTCTTTGATGGGACTCGGGGAGTAACGGTGGTGTTTCTCTCTGCGACGTTTCTTACCTTGCTTTGTTGGATGAGCCTCTCCGTCGACAGTTGGCTGAGAATAAGGATTCGGATTTGTTAAATTGTCGGGATTTATTACTTCAAAATGAGAATCGATTTGTGCATAAGTAGCGGGAGGTGAATAGAATTCTCGAGTACTCATTCCGCGCTTAGATACAGGTTTTGCTTCTGAATCGTGTTCGGGCTCAATAGGTTTGATGGTAACTTTCGGAGTGGTCTGTTCCTGTTTTTCATTTTCTTTGTGACGTAGTTTTCGAGGAGCTTCCATGTCCGGGCATTCCACTTCTGAGCCGGAGGATTCTTTGTCACACTCGGAACATTGCCAGCCCATCAGTTTTGTCTTCTTAGGCATTCGAGTTAGGGGTGGATTTAAACACCCGAGATGGTAAAACAGATGGCAGGTATCACATTTTGCAAGTAAATGTTGGTCGTTTGTTTGACGGCAGATACCACATCCATTCACCTTAACCTCAGACACGTTTCGCTGCGCAGCGGAAATAGGCGCTGGACGTACAAGTGGCCTGCATAGATATTCCACGTCTGGCAGTTTTTTGTTCGGAGCCACTCGTAAAATAATTGAATGGTATTTGAGAACAAGCTGTTTCATTTCCGAGTTCACCTGGTTCTGCTCGTCGTTTTCTACTGTAAGATGATCATACTTGCAACGTAGTTCTTGCTGGTTGTTCTGAAGCAGCGTATTAACCTTACCAAGTTCTTCACCCTTCTGCTTTAAGGAAATTATACGCTGTTCACGATCAAAGAAATAGCCAACATACTCTACATTGAGAGCTGGCGGTATGTGCCACTTCTTCCGAACATCGACCAAACTCGCAATCTGTTCTTCTTCCAATTCCAGAGCTTGCATGTTGATTCCCATCAGCTCAGTTTTACGACATAGCTTCTGTATAGCACTCACACTAGTGGTCAGCATGCGGGCCATTTTCTGGGTAGGAACCCAAGGTTGAATACGATTACCTTTATGAGAGAGATATTTTTGACGGTATTTTGCAAGTTTGCGTTTGATACGCAGTTGCTCGTGTGTGAGGTTATGACCTATCTGTTCGTACTCGATCCGTCGCTGCTCCGTCCTCAGTTGTAGAGCGAGCCAGTTCCGGCGGCGGCGTCTCATCAGGCCCTTGTCCGTGTGCATCTTGCAGTGGCCGTAGAAGGGTTCCGCCTGATCGGCCTCTTCAGAATGAGCCTCGGCCAACAGACCCTCCCTCTGAGCGCACGTCACATGGAAGAAGCTCCTACACATTCCCGCGTCGCACTCAATGCACGCACCTGTGCGACTGAACCGCTGGTCCTCGCACAAGCTACAGCTCTTGTTACCCCACTTCGTGTATGGCATTTCAAACACAGTGACACTAGACAGTTTGTCCACCTCTCCAAACGCAACACCCGGAATGTAGAGCGCACATACCAAATGCACCCACTTTCCGACGTCGGTCTCCTTGAATATTCCACCAGAGTTGGGACAAAGTTCGCACGAAGGGTTAGTGACGCCTGCACGGCATGCTTCACAGAACCATGGTGCGGTTGAGCAAGAAGATATTGTGCTAGATACACTGGCTGTGTCGGAAATGCCGTAACATCCTTCATGGACTGTCACCCCACAACCATCACATTCAACAATCTCATTTATGTCATCACTCCTATCACCAAGGCAGCTGCAGCAAATGAAAATCTTCAACGATTCCTTAGCATTGAATGTATGTTTTATGTTTCTTTTCAATAGATCTCCATCAGACAAGTTCTCTACTTTAATAGTGGGCTCTGGAGTAAAGTCATCGTCATCGTCGTCGTCATCGTCAGAATCTTCATCGTTGCCATCATCAGTTTCGTATTTCTTTTTATCATCAGAATCTATTGAATCGTCATCAGATTCGTCACAATGATCTTCAATACGAAAATCACTGTCATCGGAGCTCTCTCCCAAGTCAAACTCAAAAAGAGATTGTTGGGTAGGACCAGGTTTAACACGACGCTTTTTCGGATCCCGTTCGAACCCCGCATCCTGGAAAAGATAACACTAGGCTACAGTATTCCTACCCCACCACGTCTATGTGGAAATGTGATGAATTGAAGAAGAACAGATAGGCCTAACAGTACTGAATTGACCATGGCCTAACAGGTTTAACTTGATTTGGTGAAGAGGCCACCCAGGCAAGGCTAAGTCAAACTTAAAACATTATTGTTCCTACATTTTTGTAGATACCGGTACGCATCACTTCACCGCTGAGCATCCCCATGATAGGGTTTTGGGAGTGCAAACCGTAATACAAAAATATCAACCATCACAAAAAAGAAGGTGATCACTTTCCTAGGCTAGGCGGAGGCCTATCACATGAAGAGTGGGGTGCGATACACGAAACAGCACTGGTTAAAAAAATGGTCAAGATGCAACGTAGGCCTCTTAGGGATGGGCAAATGCGCGTACTTTCCTAAACGTGTACACGACGACTCGTACACTCTTGGCTGGCATAGGGAGTACAGTACCCTAATCCTACACACACACTACAGCTGAACATTAAATGTAGGTAGCAATTTTCACAGTACCTGGTCAACCAGAATGGTCAAAGATAGATTGCTGTGAAGATAAAAAAATGTTGAAAAATGGTGATAACGAAATTCGCGAAATTTTTTAAATATCCATTTTATTGCCTAAAATGTAATATTGTCGACGAATTACATCATTTAGAGATGGAAAAAACACAATTCGAAAACGCGAAATCCGGTGTATATCGCGAAATAACGAACGAAATTGTATAAAACTGGTCAAAACGCGAATTAACTCGCGAAATTAAGCAATTAAGAGCTTAAAATGTGTGGGGATGGTGGAGGTGCCGGTCCAGACCGAACATTACGCGCACAGCGGGCGGTACATCGTTTCGTGACGTCACGGGCTCCATGGAAATAGACCGCCAAAATAACGACGTGTATCACGGACTCCGCGGCAATAGTCCACCAAAATAATGGTGCGTACAAATATTTATTTTTGCTTGGGAATCGATTCTGAATAGATTTGTGGGTCACAATGATCGATTAAAACGAATTAGAATAAATGTCATCCCTACTTAAAAGGCTTAAAGGGCTTTTTTAAATTTTCATTTAATTAATTTTTTTTTTAGATATGTTTTTGACCATTTAAATGAAATCGCGAAAAACGCGAAATTTGGGTTTTATAAAACGAAATTTGGATTTTTATATCACCATTTCTCATTACCTCTACCCATAACCCGTAGGTTAACCCGAGTTGTTCCTTTCTACCCCACTTGTTCTTAATTACCCTGAACCAGTGTTCCTAATTGCCCCTAATTGGAGGTGGTGTGGGGTAGGGCCTAGCAGCATTGATGGACTAAGATAGGCCTCAGCAAATAAGCAAATACGGTACTCGTTCATTAACGGGACCCCCCGCATTGTTTTGTTAATTGGTCTCCCCAATCGTCGTTTTTTTACTTAGCCCTATTTCTGTTAACAATGAATAATTACAACTTGCGAGGAGTTGAATATGACTCAGATAGTGAACTTGACTCACACGTTCAACGTGACTCAGGCAAATACAGTCCGTTGGAATTTGGAACGCGTAGGAGTCCTACATGAGAGCAGTCGTCCCCGTGCAGCTGACATTGACGTTCACGGACACTAAATGAAGCTGTATTTTGGATCACGCGGTTTTTGGAAATGCAACCGAACGTGAAGTGTTGTAAGGAAAAGGTACAATTATATAGGCCTGGGTTAATTACTCTTACTAATCACTCGCATATTTCACTGTTCTCGGGCCGCCATCATTTAGGCCTGCCGTGCAGAGATGTTGTACGTGCTGAAAGTACCCTGACAATGTAAGTAACAAAAAACTTCAAAACCTTTAAACGTCGCTATTTCAAACGAAATAAGTTATATTTAAAATAGTGACAACTGACATTAAAGGTTTTGTAGGTGGAGTATATTAGTGAAAAAGGTTGGTACTGTCCGCCATGTTAACGTAGCGTAGGTCGTGTCACTCCTGGCGCAAGTATGTAGCCGGAAAGGATGTTTTCAAGGCTTCATTTGAAATAATTGTGTTTTCCTGGCCTCCTGAAACTCGGATGGAGTTGATACATAGTAGTTGTGATTGTCTAATAAAATGTTTTTATGAATTTTTTTTTTTTTGGGGGGGGGGGCGGGGGTCCCTGTTAATGAACAAGTAGGCCTATCGCATATACAAACAAATTATTTTTCACCATCATTTGTACACCCTTTACAATCTATAGTTCACCATTTACTATCTCCTTTTATATTATTTGTTAATTTTATTTTATTGTATTTTATAATGTGGTTTTGAATGGTAGGTATAACTTAGGCATAGTAAGTTAGACACTTTGTGACTGGGGCCTTATGGCCCTTTTCTAACTTTCTATGGAGTTGTACAGCTTAATTTACGATTATTTGTACAATTTCGAAATAAATAATAATAATAATAATAATAATAATAATAATAATAATAATAATAATAATAATTGGATGAGCGTAGCGAGCGTAGCGAGCGAAGCGAGCGAAGCGAAGATTCCATTTCACTACACTGGAGAAAAAAATCCGGAATGTTTTTTTTTTTCTTTTTTTTTGTATTTTTGTCTGTTTGTCCACACGATTCCGGCTAAACCGATACTCCGAATTCGATGAAATTTTATGGGTGCCTTCGAAATCTCTAAACTTAGAACTGCCACGTTTTTGAGCGCAATCGAAAAATTTTTTCTCATGAAAATCGCAATTTTACGATTTTTTTCGATTTTTAAAAAATTTCTTCGACTTATATCACCTACATGCTTTATCCGATTTTAATGATTTTTGCACAGAACCTTTATTTTATGAACTAAGATATTTTTGTGAAATTTGAGCGCAATTGAAAAAATATTTATCATAAAAAACGAAATTTTACAGGTTTTTTCTTTTTTTAAACAATTCTTTGACTTATAACACCTACATGCTTTATCCGATTGTAATGATTTTTTCGCAGAACCTTTATTTTATGAATGCATATATTAGTGTAAAATTTGAGCGCAATCGAGAAATTAATTCTTATAAAAATCGCAATTTTACGATTTTTTTAACAATTACGATTAATTAAAAAAAAATACAAAAATTAGGTTAATTTTTTATTTAATTTAATTTAATTTTAAAAAAATTTCAATTTAGTAATGATTTTGCCACAGAACAACAGAAAATTCGCATAACACATGGCAGCTCAATGCACCAATTACGCTCATCCAACAACGCGGCGGGACTTAAGCGTTTTCCTAGTAATAATAAATAAATGACTTATTTTAGTTAGAGTTAAGACAAAAGTAATAATGTATGTAATAGGTACACATGGAAGTACTTGACGTAAGTCCACGCAAACATGTTAGCTCCGGTTTTAACCGAGTTTGTATGAAATACATCCAATAAAATAATAATAATAATAATAATTAGTAAATGATAGCAGTTGTAATAAAAGTATGCCCCGACTGGGGATCGAACCCAGAACCTCTGGCTTAACGCGCCATAGCTCTGCCAATTGAGCTACCGAGACATAAGACACACCTTCATTAAACTGCTATTTTATTATGACTGTTGACATCCATGATAATGATCAAATAGAGACTGCAATGTAGCTGTCATTACTGAAAGAACACATGGAAAAATCCAGTCACTTCTCATCTCCCATGAGTTGGGTAGTATGAATACGGTTTTTAATTCATACTACCCAACTCATGGGAGATGAGAAGTGACTGGATTTTTTCATGTGTTCTTTCAGCAATGACAGCTACATTGCAGTCTTCTGTTCGATCATTATCATGGATGTCAACAGTCATAACAAATAGCAGTTTAACCCGAGAGTAGTCGCGCCCCTGTTTGTAACGTTAGTAGTCGCGCCCGGTCCTTTAGACCGCATTATTTATTATGGGCTAATAACGTTAGGATGAGGTTTTGATTACCAATATAAGATAATTTATCATATGTGACAGCATACATGGTTATATTAATCAATTATCAATCAATAATCAATAAATAATCAATCAATAATCAATCAAACACAGAATGTTGCAAACCTACAAAAAGGTATAAAAATATGTTTTGAAACACCCTGTTGTTCGAATTATTAGTAGATTAAGACAGTAATATTATGCCAACACTGTATGTTGAAGAATAATTAACCTACAATAACAAAATACTTGTCTCATAATAGTGATTGAGTATGCATATTTTTGCCTCCCTTAGTAGTCGCGCAGCGGTCGAAAAGACCAAGCAACCGAACAGGACCTCTTATCTTAGATGAAGTTCTGCAGAACACTGAATCGCGTATTGTACACTGGCTTCACAAATCTATTTTGGGAAGGTAGGCGGAACTAGACAAGCCACGCATGCGCGCTGTACAAATACCAACTGTTGAAAAAAAAAGTCGGTCTAAAAGACCACACGCGACTACTCTCTGGTTAATGAAGGAGTGTCTTATGTCTCGGTAGCTCAATTGGCAGAGCTATGGCGCGTTAAGCTAGAGGTTCTGGGTTCGATCCCCAGTCGGGGCATACTTTTATTACAACTGATCATTTACTAATAATGTCCTCAAAGCGGGCTTATGCTTAAAAACCGTATATTCGATGATTATAATAATAATAATAATACCTAATAATAATAATAATAATAATAATAATAATAATAGGCTAATTTAAAAATTTGAAAAATTTAAAAATTTAACATCAGAATAGGGCTAAGCTGATTTTTTTTAGGCCTATATGGCCTAGGGCCTAGTCCTAGGGTAGGCCTATGTTGTTAAGAAAATAAAAAGGTGACATGTAGGGTACATGGAATATTTTTTTATTTCTTTTTAAACAGGTCATATGGGGTAGATTTTAGGGTTGTTCCTATTTACTCCATGTTCCCATTGGCATTTACCCCACTTACCCCTAGGCTATTTGACCGTCACTGTCCATTATTAAGCACTAAATTGCATTTGAGGAAAAATTATTTCTACTGAATTGAAATGTCTTAAATAACGATCCGATTACAACTTAGCCTAAGTTTTAATCCAATATGGCTGATAGTGATGATAATTCCTAATATTCACAATATGAATAGGCCTACTGTTTTCGTGCTGTTTTTACACTCTGTTTGCTACATTATTCATTCAATTTGATGTTGTTGATATTATGAATCATCATCATCATTCATCATCCAACGCCGTTTCCTGCTTCTGGCAGGGTCAGCTTGGGTTTCGCAACCAAATTCTTCCACTTCTTTCTATCCTCCCATAATCGAGTAGCTGCTACATGCTCCCAGCTGCTCTCTCCTCTAGTATGTAGGCCTAGGTTCTTGCTATGGTCTCCTTCCATCTCTTCCTTGGTCTCAGTGGCGCGCTGACCATATAAGACCAGGAGCAATTGCTCCTGGTCCTAAAGGGGGTGGGTGGGTGGGTCCCCGGGGGTCCCCGGGGGGACCCACCCACCCCATTTTTATTTTTTATTATTTTATTTCATACTTTATTTACCTCATCATATTAAGGACATTGTAAACAATTAATAATAAACTATATCTACATAGTTGTTTTCCAAAGGGTTTTTCCAAAAACTTGTGAATGAGTTATAAGTTCTAGAAATCGTAAAATCGTAAAATTGCGCTCAAAAACGTGGCAGTAAGTTCAGAGATTTCGAAGGCCTCCAGAAAATTTCATCGCAATTGAAGTATCGGTTTAGCCGGAATCGTGCTGACAAACACACAAAAATACAGGAAAAAAAACAAAAAAAAAACATTCCGGATTTTTTTCTCCAGTGTAGTGAAATGGAATCTTCGCTTCGCTACGCTCATCCAATCAATGAAACCCCCTTTTTTTAGGTAAATAAACCTATATTTAAAAAATATATTATTGAGAACAAAAGGTTTACTTTTAGAGAATTCACTTCGAAGTTCCTTCAGTGGGTGGATCCCGTTGATGCTGTGTCACCTCACATATGTCGACGTGTCGTAACAAAATCAACAAGTCGTTCGCCTGTTTAAATGTGTTCTTTATTTTGTGTTTCATATTTTATCGATGTAGCTAAAATATTAAAAGATTGGGTGGTTTGATCTTGTAGTTAGAATTCAATTTGACTTGATATTGCACATGATTATTTACACATGATTTATTCAATTAAAAAATATTTCATTCCTCTATGTTGGAGAGTAACATTACTGAATTGTTATCTTCTACCATACCAAGTACCAACAATACCACAGGTCTGATAAAGTTTATTATTCATTATATAAACAGCTGTTAAAATAAATCACATAAAAACGACCATGGTTCAGCCAACGGGTTCGTTGGCTCTTTAAATCTTTTAATGATGTTTTCTGTATTTTGTGTCATCATATAACGATGTATCTTAAATGTAAGAGGTTGGATATGATTTGATTTTGCACAAGGAATTAAATTTGACTTGATATTTTACATACGTTTCTTCAATTAAAATATTTCTTTTCTCTATGTTGGAGGGTAATGTTACTGAATTGTTATCTTCTAGACTTCTACCTTCCATATTAATAATCCTGGAATTCAGGCACCTGTCCTGCTGTCCCTAGAAAAAACACCCGGTACGGGTAATTGTCCCAGTTTTTCTTTTAGGACGTTTTAATAATATAATCTGTATAAACAAATCAAATGAAATCAAACCTATCTATCGATCAAATTTCTAAGTGCAAAACGGGGACCAGACCAGCCAGGGGGCGTGAAAATTAAGAACAATGAAAACGTCTTGGAGGACTGATGAATTTTGTTTTTTTCTTGCATGTAATGGGTTTGTATTCTGTCACCAAAAAGGTATTTTCTAGTGCTTAAAACTCGTTAAAACGCACCAAACACACCCTAAGAATTGAAAATTTTTCCGGGGCTATGCGCCCCGGACCCGCATGTTGCATGGGGCGTGAAAATTAAGAACAATGAAAACGTCTTGGAGGACTGATGAATTTTGTTTTTTTCTTGCATGTAATGGGTTTGTATTCTGTCACCAAAAAGGTATTTTCTAGTGCTTAAAACTCGTTAAAACGCACCAAACACACCCTAAGAATTGAAAATTTTTCCGGGCTATGCGCCCCGGACCCGCATGTCGCATGGGGCGTGAAAATTAAGAACAATGAAAACGTTTTGGAGGACTGATGAATTTTGTGTTTTTTTCTTGCATGTAATGGGTTTGTATTCTTTTACCAAAAAGGTATTTTCTGTGCTTAAAACTCGTTAAAACGTACCTAACACACCCTAGGAATTGAAATTTTTTCCTGGGCTATGCGCCCCGGACCCGCATGTTACCTGGGGGGCTACCCCCCCAGACCCCCCATTCATGTGTTTATTTGTGAGGGTGGGTGGGTCCTGTAAGAGGGGGCTTGCTCCTGTTCGATTCAAGGGTTCAGCGCGCCACTGCTTGGTCTCCCCTGTCTTCTTCTTCCTTCGATCCTTTTCTCATACATTCTCCTGGTCATCCTCTCTTCCGTCATTCGTTTCATATGCCCAAACCATCTCAGCCGTGTCCTTCCCATCCTGTCACTTAACTTCTCCACCCCAAGCATCTCTCTGAAGTTCGTATTTCTAATTCTATCTCTTCTTGTATTTGGCTTTCTTCTCTGCCACCCATAGTCCAGGTTTCTGCCGTCGCATATGTGAGGATCAGTATGAATGAAGTTGGTCTTAAATTAAAACTTTGGCTGTAATCGGATGGTTACGCCTAGTAAGTCATTTCAATGTGACGCAGTTAGCCTAAAGAATGTTTCTTCAAATTCAATTTAGTGTTTAATAATGGACAGTCAAATATGGGATTTTTTAAAATACCAACAATGGAAAAACTAAAATTCTGGGTAAATGCACCTAGGCCCTATGCCTAGCCCTACTACGTCTAGGTTCTAGTCCATTATTGATCTTCCTCCTTCACAATAACACATGTTGTATTGCTTCTCAGAGGGCATAAGCTCGACAGCCGAGACATGTGCAATCGCGAAGTAGGGGCACTAAGGTAGGCGGCACTTCTTCAGTTGGGGGGAGTCAACTTTTAACACTGCGATTTTAGGGGTAAAAGCATAGGTTAGGGGGGGCGCGAAGCGCGTATGATTTAATAATAATATTGTAAAACATACGCGCTTCGCCCCCCCCCCCCCCCCCCCCCTAACCTAGGCCTATGCTTTTCCCACTTGACTCCCCCCAACCGAAGTACCGGCCTAGCTGGGCTAGGCTTAGCCTTTGTGAAGGCCTAGGCCTAGGGCTATCCCTTCGGTACCTAGTCCTAGCCTAGGCTTTGTGTAACCAATTTCAAATTCAATGGTAGGCCCCTAGCCTAGCTAGGCCCTGGGACCCAGGCCCGTAACTAGACGACCGGCTTCACACTCTCCCTCTTCCAGCACACAATATGTGAACCTGACAACTAGGCCTAGTCACAATGCCTAGGGCTAGGTTGATCGTCGTACATAGCTAGGCCTAGGTAGCCTTTCTAAGCCTACTAGGGCCTAGTGAAATGCAGGCAGGCCCTTCAGTCAACAAGGCCCTTGGCCGGCACGGGCCCATTGGGGATGTAGGCCCTAGGGCCTAGCGCACCAAGGCTTAGGCCAATTACGATTAATCCTAGCCTAGGCCTAGCTAAGCCTTTTTTAAAGTCTTCGGTAAATGCACTTAACTTACCATTATTATCTTCTTTGAAGCTGTTGTATGGCATACAAAAATCAAACAAAATCAACATTAAACAACAACCGGAAGTAGTGGAGGGGGGAGCTTCTGGCGCCATGGAAGGCACAGTGGACTGCTGCGTAGGTTTACCCATCAGTCGACAGGAATAGTGTGACGTCACGCGGATACCTTGTGAAATGCGCGGAACCGCGATTTCTTATGAATAAATTCGTATTTAGTCTTCCCACTCAAGTCACATTACCATTTTTCAGTGAAACCATCTGTGTATGCAAGTATGTAATTAGATTTATTTAGTTACTTATATACCACCATGGGATATACGTTATAAAAGCTGATTTCACTTCAGTGGTAAATTACCCAATATTTGTTTATTTGCGCCAATAGAAGATAGAGATATTTATTTATTAAAAGGGCTATTACCCCAAAAAATTATTTTTTACCACATAATCTATAGCATAATACTACACTACACTAAAATGACCGTTTAAAAAATTATATCTTCTATCTATTCTATTATTTATCTTATAAGTGTGACTTTATAGAATTTTTCAATTTTTTGGAACCAGAAATTTGAGAAAATCGGAGTTTTGGGAATTTTTTTAAATCGGCTTAAACCTACTTCTTTTCTGTTCCACATAGATACTAGAGCATCATACCAATCTAAAATGACCCTTTATATTTTATAACATCGTGTCTTGAAACTGTGCACAAATATATTCTCAAACACGCAAAAATATGCATTCCAAAATCACACTCCTTGGTAATCAGCATATTTTATCCGAAACACTAAACAAAATATAGGAGATTTACAGAAAAGCCTGTCGAGTACGGAGTACGTCAATGACTACGTATATCACCGCACGTTCAAAGCGCCATGGTTGAAATCGCCTTGGTTCCAGTCGATTGCAGACAGTGATATATGCGTTGAATTTGTCTCGAAGCGCTTCCCTTCAACTCGCTTTTAGAATCGACTTGGAGGGAACCAAATCGCCTTGACCTTACGTGGTATACACTTCAAAGCGACTTCGTGCGGCTTCGTGCAGCTTCGCGATATCTTCGTGTTGTGCGTGCGCATCCACAGCCATATGTATATTTCCGTTTTAAAACACACCGCCAACTCATGTTAATGTCGAACCATAGACATCCTATAGGGGTTTAATATCAATGTGTCGAACGTCGCCTAGCGGAAATCCAGTGGACCTTGTCTGCAACCGATCTGCAACCGACTTGAAAGAAGCGCGCTTTGTAGTGGCGTGATATATGGGCGGATCCCAAATCGAATTCGTTGAAGGCGATTTCAACCAAGGCGCTTTGGCGTGCGTGATATACGTAGTCCATAATGGCCAATATTTTTTTAGATCAAAATGCTCCAAGGTCACGGGGCATAAAGATCGTCCGATGTTATTTCTTATGGGAGATTTTTGCCAATGGGACCTAGCTAAAAAAATAGCAAGTTTGACAAAAAAAAATCCCGGTCATGGTGGACCCAATAATTTTTTTGTTAATTTCTAAATTCATAACTAGTTAGCCTGAATGAAATGTATTTTTTTAGTTGAGCGGGTGAACACCCCTTTAAGTGAGAAAAATACTCAATGAGTGACTCATGTCATTATTGCTGTAAAATTAAAATCAACATGAACAAAACATCATTTTTCATATAAAGTGTAAAGCACAAGACAATCACTTAGAGTTAAAGACTTGGATTCCAATCCCGCCACCGGAAATCCTGAATGAACGTTTTTAACAGGTTTGCTATATTAATAGTCCAGGGAATTTTATTGAGTCCTCAATACACATCCCTTGGACATTAGATAGATAGATAGATAGATAGATAGATAGATAGATAGATAGATAGATAGATAGATAGATAGATAGATAGATAAATAGATAGATAGATAGATAGATAGATAGATAGATAGATAGATAGATAAATAGATATAGATAGATAGCTGGATAGATAAATAGATAGATAGATAGATAGATAGATAGATAGAGAGGATAGATAATTTATTTGCCAGTTGACTTGTACATAATAAAAATATTGGTTTCACCTTCACAATTGTCCAGATTCCAAAAATGCCTAGTTAAACCTGAAGACGTGCTTATAATTTAACATATAATACTACATCTATTCACTATACTCTGGACAGAGTTTGTTTTCTTTGAATAAATGTTCATGCATACAACTAATGCCATCAGATCAGATTTAATGCAATATCACACATGACTCGAAATGATTGTAGTAGGCCCTACAAATTCATTGGTAATTGTGAAGAATCACTCAGCGGACCGGAATTACTTTGGAAGGTTATTTAAATGATTGAGCGGCGTTACTTACATGGTTTGTGTAGTGTAGGGTGACCATATTTCAAAAACGAAAAACCGGGACACCTCGACATAAGTATCAGTATGGACTTGTGTGGGCTATCCGGGGTCTGGGGAAAAGCCCCATCCGCTGGAGGCGAATTTTTTGGGGGTATTTTTCTGTCCTCCAGATAGCTTTTAGAGCGATCTGAGCAAGGAAGGCAGTCAATACTTGTTGTAATGTAATAAGTGACAAGGAAACTATGAAACTGAAATGGTTGTGGCACTATCGCAGACGTACAATCTATTTACGAATTTTCTCACTTTCGATTGAGGCATTCTTTATGTTTTTTTGTTTTAATGTGACAGTAGGCTAATGTCCTTCCGTGATCTATTGAAAATACACCTTTGCAAATAATGCATTGCACTTTGTTATCTAGATAAGCCTTTTTAATAAAACAATAGCTCTTTTGCAAACTGTCATTTGAACTCACACCTTCTCTTACACATTTTACACTCGGATGACTAACAAACACTCAAAACAGTAAAAAAAAAAAACACAACACAGAACAACACATAAATCTCCCAGTTTGACATGCCACTACACAGTCTTGGACAAGTGACGCGCCGTATTACTACGTACATATTTAGTATTACAAAATGAAATAAGATAGTATTTGGAAATCCAAAAAATGACTGTAAAATTAATAAAATTGTCCTATGTGGGAAAACCGGGACAATTACCCGTCCCGGGTGGTGTCTCTTGGGACACCGGGACAGGTACCTGAAAACCAGGACTGTCCTGGGAATACCAGGACGTCTGGTCACCCTAGAGTAGTGTTTTAAGTCGGCGCACGTTCATTTGGGTATGTTTTTAGGTCATTTGAAAGGTTTGTGTTGATCGACATATTATGTTGATGTTGATGTTTATAAGTTGGGAGTGAGTGTGTTGTATGTCGACTGGAGCAATGGCAGCTGGCAACTGAAGCCTTTCCCGGGTGTTGGGGGGTGTTGCCCCCCCAGTCAGTTGTGCATCGAACTTCATTTTTGAATTCATAGTAACCTTTCACTTTTACCTAATCATTTAGCAACTTTTAGGGCATTACCAAAATATACTTTCTAATTTCTATGCAATATAATGGTTCAAATCTACACTTCATGAACTCGTTCCAATTTTAAATTCAAGCCCAGTGCTCAGCGGCATAATAATGGGGAGGGGGTTAACCCCCTTGAAACTATATCAAGTCATATTTTAAAGAGCACAAACAGTTGTTTGAGGGTGGTAAAACATACACTTCTACAATTCAGAAAAGAAACATACTTATTTGCCTGTAGGGCATATGCTTTGTCATTACTTCAAAAAGTAAGTTGCAATTTCATTCATATGATCAAAACGAAAAATAAGTTTTTAGGAGTTTCCTTTCCTGTGAATGTTTTCATTTGGCGGTATTTTGTACCGATTTGTAGTTGTCCGCCAAACAAAAATATTTGCAGGAAAAACAACTGTTAAAAAAAAACTCTCAGTCAGCCTTTAGAAAACCAGTTAAAAACTAATGACACAAAAACACAACTACCTACATTGAATGGTGTGCTTGTGCAAATTAAAGTTTTAAATTATTTTGAAGAGGCGATATTTGCCGTGAGCATGATCAGAAAAATTTGAAAAAGTTTTGATTTTTTTCATAAAGCCAGGTTTCAAAGCCATTCACTATATTTTGACTTGGTAGCATATTTGGGAAAATAGAAAAATGCGGTCGAATAGCCTTAAAGTCAGTTTCAAACCCAAATACAAAAGTTTTGATTTAGATTAGAATGAAGGTGAGGTTCATGTAGTTTGTAATTGTTATATTATTGTTAAAGGTATGTGTGTTGTCGATATGGCAAGACATGCGATTATAACCAAGATAAAAATAACAAGTAGGAAAATGAGCATGATTAAAAAGATGAAAACAGTTATTCATGTAGCTTGGACATAATAGAAAGAATTTCTGGCATGTTACCAAAAGAAAATCAGTTTTTTAACTGAACAGGATAGACCTTAAATAAATAAAAAAGAAAAGCATAAAGGTGAAAGAAAGGAGTAAAGACAAACCAACAAAAGCTTATGACTGCAATACAGAAAAATAAACAGGCTTTGTTCACTATGAATCATATAACTATGTATGCAAGTTGACAAATTGAGGTATTTTATGTTGCAGTGCACTTGGGAAGGTATGCTTTTTTTACTTGTTCATTTAACTATGGATATGAGAGAAAAACCATTACAAAATTGTGTACAAATTACAATATTATATGAAGAAAGTAAAATGATATATTGAACCAATTTGTATAGTAGGTATGTATTTGTCACTTTGTGTACAACAAATAAAATATAAGCAATTTGAAAGTAATTTTTTGCTCTCTAAAAATTAGCTGTAATCAAGTGATTCTTTTACAGAAGGATTCTTATAAATAAAGATGGCTTCAGGGTAAGATTCAACAAGTAATTAGATTTCATGTTAAAAACTGAAATTCCAAGCATTAACTTTTCCTTAATATTATCATTATCACGTTTATTATACATATTACAAAGATTTTAACTGGGATAATACAAGTAAATACACATAATGGTGTAGTACCAGTACTACTACTAAAAAGAAGTCTTATAACATGTGGTCAACACTTGGTATTGTAGTTCACATAAGAAACGCACCACTGATCAACGACGTAGGTACGCATAACAAATTGCCTAAGCTATAGGCACTAGACATTAACAAAATTTAATAAAAAATGTCCTTGAAGTAGTTTAATCTTCTAAACATTTCAATTTCACCAGCTTATAATCTTAAACAACATCAAACCAACAATCACACAAGCTCAAACTATATAAACAACATTTAAGAATGTGTACGCTTATGATCCACTCTTAAAGAGCATTTATCGGGTTTTAAATTTACAGAATGATATCAATGGGAATGGAGATGATTATTATGTGTGGGAGAAGAGATGCTTCAGAGACTGCGGATGTGTCTCGTACGTCGGAAGAGAAGACAACACGAGGTGAGACCGCTGCTCACTTTCGCCAGTTCTGACATGCTCAACGCACGCCGAGGAAAGTCAACACGTTCTGCAAATACCTGGAATAAAGAAAAATATGAAGAATATACTTTTAGTACTCGTTTATTTTATTTTGATATTTCATAATAATATAAAGGTCATTTTATTTAAAACCAACTGCACAATATGAATTAGTAATACATAACACTTGCTGGCACGTACCGGGGTAGAATTTGAATTAGTGTAGAGGTCACAGGTAGGATTGCTAATTCACTTTAATTAAATAGCAAATTATTAACCTCCAGATTCCATGTAAATTTTCTTATCTCTCCTTCTGAATAGAATTTTATTGAAATGTGTGTGTTATTTAGGCATTTTCATGATTATAAAATAAAACGAGCCAATTTTAAAGATTGTATGTTTGTGGTCAAGTTGAACAATTTCCATTTGTTTATATTATGACCACATAAAACATAATACAACTATTTCTCGATTCGGATAGTCGGGAAACACTCCCGTAGGTGGAATAATTAATATTTAATACAATTTGAATTTTAATTAATTTAATGTAGGGCCTAATTAAGTAATTTGTATTAAATAATAATAAAACTACTCTAAGTGTAGCATATTATGCAACCCTAATCAGTCAGAACAATGACAAGGTAATAAAACATTTGAGACTTTTGTGGACCGAATGTGTTAAAAAAGGTGTGAAAAGGGTAAATTAATTGGTAACGTCGCGTATTTAAACTTACTTGTGTGCGAGTTTAACTTTTTAGGTTCAAGTAAAAATAGTTTCCGAGGCATGACTATACCAGATGGCTTGATTTTTGAAATAGCATCTGTTTTTTTGTTTGTTTACCTACTGATGTAATGAAAATTAACATGAGCAGGCAGGGGGAGGATTTATAACCCAAATTGTTATAACAGAGCATTGCTAAATATGCAACAGATCAGCTATGCAACTGCTACAAATAAACAAGTTTGTAAAGTACAAAACAATTTGTGATAAACGTTATAATATACTGGATGAAATAATATTGTTATCCATTGAAATACAGTGACAAAATAAATAACGAGTGTACTAATAATATACAAACAATACCGAGTTGATAGCGAGTCAACGGAGAACTAATGGAAACCTTGGAAAAGTGTGTAAATAACAAGTGTGAGGAACTATTATGATTAATATATTGGTTGAATTTAAAGGACAATAATAGTGTTTCCATTCAAATACAGTGACAAAATAAATAACGAGTGTACTAATAATATACAAACAATACCAAGTTGAGAGCGAGTCAACGGAAAACTAATGGAAACCTTGGAAAAGAGTGTGAATAACAAGTGTGAGGAACTAATTATGATTAACATACTGGATGAATAAAGGACGATAATAGTGTTATCCATTGAAATACAGTGACAAAATAAAAAACGAGTGTACTAATAATATACGAACAATACCGAGTTGAGAGCGAGTCAACGGAGAACTAATGGAAACCTTGGAAAAGTGTGTGAATAACAAGTGTGAGAAACTAATTATGATAAATATAGTGGATGAATAAAGGAACATAATATAGTTATCCATTGAAATAGGCCTACAGTGACAAAATAAATAACGAGTGTATTAATAATATACAAACAATACCGATTGAGAGCGAGTCAACGGAGAACTAATGGAAACCTTGGAAAAGTGTGTGAATAACAAGGGTGAGAAACTAATTATGATAAATATAGTGGATGAATAAAGGAACATAATATAGTTATCCATTGAAATACAGTGACAAAATAAATAACGAGTGTACTAATAATATACAAACAATACCGAGTTGAGAGCGAGTCCACGGAGAACTAATGGAAACCTTGGAAAAGTGTGTGAATAACAAGTGTGAGGAACTAATTATGATAAATATAGTGGATGAATAAAGGAACATAATATAGTTATCCATTGAAATACAGTGACAAAATAAATAACGAGTGTATTAATAATATACAAACAATACCGATTGAGAGCGAGTCAACGGAGAACTAATGGAAACCTTGGAAAAGTGTGTGAATAACAAGTGCGAGGAACTAATTACAGTTGCTATCAATGGTTTTGAAAAATAATTATAGGACTGTTAGCTGAGCTCGAGAAAACCAGGTTTTTACGCAGAACGCAGAGATTTAGTCATTATTGTTTGTCCTATCGTGTTGTGGATTGCACCAAAATGTTAAATAAAATTGAGTGAGTGTTGCTATCAGAGCACATTTTCCAAAAATTGCTCACTTTTGTTATATTAACTGACTGTAAAAATGCCACCAAACAGGTAATTTGTAGTAATTTTGCAAGCTTGCTTAGGAGAAAATTACTTAAAACGGTAACAATTGTGTTCTGATAGCCAGTGGCGGATACAGGGGGGGGCGGTGGGGCGATCGCCCCCCCCCCATGATTCTTTAAAAATTAAAAAAAAATTATTTTATTATTTTATTGTGCACGCACCAAATGCACTCTAAAAACCTCATTTTCAAAATTTAAGCCTGCGGCGCTATTTATTTAAAACTCCCAATAAAAATCAACTTTCCTTTATGTTGTCAGAAATAATCAGTTTGCCTCTGAAATGTGTCTGCATCAGTGTACTTCAATTTATTAAGTTGTCCTCCTATGTGAATCGTTTTTTAACTAAATAGGATAGACGTTTAATAAATAAATAAAATGATGAATTGAAAATAAGATCAAACGTTCAAACGTTTATAATAATGTTGCAATCTAGGCCAATGCTGTAAATTGTAAGCTCGACATGACGACAAAACAAATTGGTGTATACAAACTACATTGTTTCCGTATTGCATTCCGCCCACCACTTTTTTCTAAAACGCACCAAATGCACTCTAAAAACCTGATTTTCAAAATTTTCGCCTGCGGCGCAATTAATGGGGGGCTCCACCCCCCATACCCCCCGTGCGTCCGCGCATATCCCTTTCCCACGACTGTACATGCACACGCAAATCGCCCCCCCCCCCCCATGATTATGTCCTAGATCCGCCACTGCTGATAGCGACATGCGCTCATCTCTTGAGAGCATCGTGAAAATTTGAGGTTGAAAAATGGTCCACACTGTATGTGAAATTAAGCTGGATTCAAGTGAATTTTTAGATGGACATTTAACATTGTAAAATACCCGTCTCAAGGTCACCAATTATCGAAACAAGTATAAAAAGTTCCTGAAGAAAGTCCTGGAAGAAGTGAGGCACTGCTGCTTGAGCTACCAAAAACAAAACTTTTAACATCCCAATAAATTTCCCGGATTTGGTACTTGTTGGTATTTGTTTGTTGTTTTTATTTTTTATTATTATTGATAAAAAGTATTCATATTTCATAGTAGTGCGGAAGTAGACACTCAGTAAAAAATAACATGGAAAAAAAGCGCTGCCAATATTACGACAATGCTTATTTGTAATTTTACGTAATGTTGACATTTTTATTGAAAGTATCATTATTTACCTTGTTGGATGCAGGAATTTCATCCACCGATCTGTGAATGAGGGTTCCGTTGACGTAAAGGACATTTGCCGCTATATCTTCGGGCACTGTTATTGTCTGATAGCTAAAGGTGGCTTCTCGTTCGATTCTCTGCAAAACAACAATCAAAGTCATCATGTGACAGAAATAAGCAGTCAGGTAGACAGTTTTAAATGCACTAGTCAGTTTATTTTTATTTGTGAGGTTAGTGCATGCTATTTCAAGACTTGTAGTTGTGCAGACCTACCTTTAAAACATCCCTTGCTGCTGTGCCTGCACCCACACATATCACATCAGGGCCCGCCATGGACACCAAACCCTTCAGGTGGCGAGATTCTGTTACCTGGAAATCAAAGTAAGATTCAATAAGTGCAATATTTACTAGCTTAAGTGGCTAATTGCAATTGGGGATATCCTTACTACCCCCCCTCCCCTCCCCCTCCACATCAAGAAAGTATGAATGACTGACCCCTTTGATAGATATATAGATAGATAGGCAAAAGCTACCTATATCAAGTGTTTAGTTCCAAAAATAAGTCGTTACAATATAAATTAAATCTTTGTGGTAAGGCTCTAAAGTCTAAATAGAGACTATAGCTAAAAGCATAAAAAAGGCAATATTTCCCCCTCCCCGTCACTTATTAGGGTGTTTGGAAGCGGGAAGGTTTACATCACGACTGACGAGGAAAACCTTAGAAACTTTCAGTCAGGGATGCTGTGACTGTACCCTAAATGTAAAGTAAATGAGGTTTCATGACTTTAGCTTGTGATGTTGTTTATTCAAAGTTGACTATTGAACTTTTAAACCAGACGAATCTTGAGTTACAAGAAGAAGATTATGTTGAGAGGGGGGGGGGGGTGGCTAACAAGTATGACTTAGTTATTGACAGATTAAGCAGGGGTAGTAATAATTCCTCCCCCAAACTTTGCAAGTTCAGGGAAGTTAGCTCATTAGAGAAAGTTTGAATCGTTGTAGTGTAGTATAACAATCCGTATTATATTATGCATATGAATTCAAAATTAACATAAAGTCAAATGTCATAACATGTTTGAGCTGCAGCAGCTGGCGCTGTGCTGCAAATTGTTTCTCATGTAAATGGTAATTTGGAAGTAACCATACACCGACAGGGTTGGCAGTGGCAGCCCCAGGGAGGGGAGGGGAAGGGGAGGGTAATGTAATATTCACTGTCAGCATTTAGGGTATACATCCCTGTTCGCCACACCCAAAGGTTGAGTAAAAGTCGTTTTTGGTTCAGATTCATGAGCACACTACTCTGATTTTACCCTCAAATCATATGGATTACCCCAGACAGTCGAGAAAATTAAGACATTGAAGGAGATCGACTCGACCCAACTTATTTGGAAGTTTGCGTATGTGTGGTAGTAGAGGTAGTAGCAGCAAAACCAGCAACATATTATTTTATTTGAAACTACTCAACACTGATAGTACTGGATGTGTGCAATTAAAAAGTATGATTTATGATCAGTTTACACCCATGTTAATCTTGTGTTGGTAATATTCATCGACATTACGTTTTTCTTATTGTCCTACGTAAATAGCAGTATCGTCAGAATGATGCGGGCGAGGCGAGCCCACACACAACAAGCAGCCCACGTCAAGGACGCGCGCGCAGTTCTCACCTTGACTGGAGTGCAGGGGAACTCGGGAAAGGCGGCGGCCACAGCGCGAGCTCCAGCCTCGTTCGTCCACTCGGAGATGCCCACGAAGAACTCGCGACCTGGAACCACAATAGATTTATCTTGTGTTGTGTGGTTGGGTATACGCCTCTTTCTCAGGAGCATTCGAAGTGTTGGTGATAGATTTGTAGAGTCCTTGACCTTAGAAAGGTTGCCTATTATGCAGGTACAATCGAGAAGGAGTCCTACTAGAGAAAATTTTCAGTGTTGGACAGGAACTAAAAGAGAACAAATTTCATCTTTATTGAAGGAACTAAAACTAAAAATACATAAATAATACAAATCAATAAATGATGCACATTTCGGGAACTTTTAGAAAATATTATTTGGAGTTCAAAACACCGCCAATGCCACTGGGACGACAATAATCGATGGTGAAATCGGGAAACACTCCCGTAGGTGTAATTGATTTTATGTAAATCAAATACAGAAAAAAAAACTTTTTCTGCCCAGCACTGGTAATTTTAAAAAATAACACGAATTGTATTTGATTTACGAGTGTATGGCACTTGTAACTTACACCTTTTCAATGTAAACAACAGCTGAACATTTTGAAGATACCTTATCCCCCAAATCTTGACTAAAATCACGTTGGCAAAGCTTATAGTTTAAAAAAGTAACACTTATTTATCTGGTGCTATGATCGGGGCATCCAGCTTTAAATATATATAATGAAATTATGAAATAAACGTTACTAGGAAGCTTCGCAAACGCTTTTTCAGGCGCGTTGTTGGATGAGCGTAATTTTTTAAAACGAAAAAAAGCGTAAAATTGCGATTTTCATGAGAAATAATTTTTCAATTGCGCTCAAATTTCACACGAATATATTATTTCATAAAATTAAGGTTCTGTGAAAAAATCATAACAATCTGAAAGCATGTAGGTGTTATAAGTCGAAGATTTTTTTATAAATCGTAAAAAAATTCGTAAAATTGCGATTTTCACGAGAAATAATTTTTCGATAACGCTAAAAAACGTGGCGGTTCTAAGTTCAGAGATTTCGAAGGCCTCCATAAAATTTCGTGTTAACAAACACACAAAAATACAGAAAGAAAGAAAGAAAGAAAGAAAGAAAGAAAGAAAGAAAGAAAGAAAGAAAGATAGATAGAAAAAAAATCTGTGTTTTTTTTCTCCAATGTAGTGAAATGGAATCTTCGCTTCGCTCATCCAAATATTCTCTGCCACTTGTTAAACTTGGCGAGTGATGTATGGTTATTGAGATGAAACTTGCATTTTGTGTTTGACTATTCAAGGATGCAACTTGTCAATAAAAAGTGCTCTAGAAGCGGGTTCAAAATTTCTCCTTACTCCTTAGTAGTTCTTTTGAGAGGCAACTTTTAACAACTGATTCTTGGTACGCAGACTAGAAACTTGTATATACACAACGTGTCACAATGTCGTCTCGTTAGTCGTTAGGTTAGCGCAACTGCATGAATGAGATGTCAAGTTCTATACTTAGAAGTTAGACGTAATGATGTTCAATTCAATGTCTTATTGACGGAAACTGGAACACACAACGCTAAACAGTCCATGCACTAACCAAATTAATGGGGATTTATTTCGGTTTGTCAGCGTCTTACATGAAAATTATGTACATGTAATATATATGTGTAAAAATATAATTGTGTAAGGATTAAGCACAACTCGTTTTTGCAAGTCCGCTGACCCCTTGAAAGCTAAAATGTATTACATGTTCGTGCAACGAAGCTTATCGGAAGAACCGGCTCTACGTTTCATGGAGTTTTGAGCAGTGAATTTTTGGATCGCAAAAACCACGTCCACATAAATTTACTGATCCAGTATCGATGATTAAATGATAATTATTCAATCATGATTGCAGATTTAGTGACTAGAGTTGACATTGGTCAAATGAACTTGAATCCAGTGAAACATTTGCATTGGCTGAGAATGTTGGCTCAGTGAACTAATTGACAGTGACTAAAGAATTGAAAAACTATTTACATATTTTGTTTTCTATATTATGTTAACAAACTTGTGTGAACTGTGAATTTGCTTCGTCACAAGTTGATTGTCATTGGTGATTTACCTGAACTGAGATATATAACGATATATCAACTTTTACCGATTTATTTACCAATTGTTATCTACAATTAAAAAGTGGTGAATTGTTGTTTAGCTTGATCGTGTTCAAGGGAATAAAATTTAAAGTTCTGTTTTCAAAGTTAGAAATTGTATTTACTTTTGTTTCGTCGACCCGTATGGGTGCTATCACCTAGTCAACATAAATGTTTCTAAACAAAGCACTCATGCAACAATGTGTGGGTGTCCCCCTCGCGGGTTGTGACATGTGACCCACGATCAAATCAGAACTTATGTCCTCTTCTCTTCCTCTTGACACTCGACATGGGCGACGAACGTTTGAACGAACCTCCAGTGAGACTGAGTAGTGAGTTACTCAATGGTGTGATGGCTACAAATGTATTTCAACTAGACAACAGGAAGAAGAACGCAACTAATGATCCCACACACACACAAGAACTAACAGGCAGTTTATAAACGTGTAGCAGTTGTGTTTTCACTCGAGCTCGGAGAGGCTGAACAAACCTCCAGTCGCAGGTGGGGTTCAAGATTGATGTGTTTTTTATTGCATGCAGCGTGACGTTACGTTTTAGTTGGCCGAATGCCGACCGACTGGCTGACATGTGGGTATGTGTCTCTGCGAGATAGGCATATTGCGTGACATGGGACAATCCTGCACTCAACTCAACTCAACGCTGATAGTAATATCCAGGAAAACTTCATTCCGGAAATATCGTACGATCTACGATTCATAAAAGAACAAAGAAATACAAGTGTATACTTAGGTATATAGCAGATAGCAGTAAAGTAAAAGTAATGGATTTTAAGCACGATTTCTACTATCGTATATAAGGTAAACGATTTGATATGGATCCGGTAATGTGAAGTGGTAGAAGAGAAGCACACCTTCGCACGACCCCCCCCCCCCCCCCCCCTCAACCGACAGCTATGACTGAGGTAGAAATCTGTATCGATTCCCTTGGGGGACACCATATTATCACATTCAGTCACCCTTCGAGACAGGACAGATGGATCGGTAGCTTTATTTTGTTATTCAATAATGAAAGTGGTAAGTTTCGCGAGTTCTCTGGGTGAAGGTGGTCGGTTTTAGAGGTTTTATGTGCATTTGAAAGTGGTGAGAGAAAGGCGACAAAATTACATTAATTTTATGTAAATCTGACTTAAATTATAGAAATTACAGCATATTGAAGTTTGTAATCGAAAAACCTTACTTTTGAGTAAGCTTGATCTAAAGAAGCAACAAAAATAATGAGGTTCGATCGAATTTTCTTATCGATCTTCAATCTAACCAGTAGACTTAGAGTAATACATAATACAATATTAAAAGTTAAAACAATAGCAATGTGACAACCCCCCACACGATAATAGTAGTGAATATGGGCATAATAAACAATGAAATGCTATTATTGCATTGAAGGGTAAGGGCAAAAAAAGTACACGATACAAACCATAAAGAGTTCCCATTTCTGAAATTTAGATAAATCCCCTGTCGGGGTTTCCATCAGTCCAAGAGAATGTTATAATAATTACATTCACCGTTCTAGGAACTGAAAACAATTATTTTACCATTTTCATATCAATGTGCAGGCCGAAGTTCCCTTATTTTACAGTCAAACCCATGATGAGATTACGCGCACTGTTGTGTTTTTGTCTTTTAACGTTTTCAATTTCAAATTAATTTATCTCCACATGCAGTCCACATCATGCGCGATGTTTGTGCAGTCAAACATATGTTGTCTGACTTATTACAGCTCGCAATCATTGGGTTGAGCGAGTTAGAGGGGTTAGAATAATTTGGAGCTAAATTAGGTTTCGAGGGATTCGAATTTCAAATTATTCTATTCTTTTAAAACAAGTAAAACTTGCAATTAACGATTCTAATTACTGGCAATCCAGACTGAAGATTTTTAAGACAAAAATTAATACTAGGATCACCCTTAGTCAATCCTTCAAAAACTTACAACAAATTAATGTTGGTAATGTTGACTAAACAGTAAACATTGAATTGTATCATATTACAATTAGAAAATTAGAACCAAGAAAAAGATAGCACGATTGATGAGTGAAATGAGCGTTAAAACGTTTACGTTATAGATGCTAAATCAGAAGTTCGTGATTTTTTAAAAAGCTACAAAATGTTTTTTTTTTTTTACTTGCAATAAGGTTTACCCATAAAATTGTGATGGGGTGAATTCTTCATTCGTTTCAAATCAACTACTATTAATCCATTTCAAGGCAAATAAACCTCATCATACAGTTTTCGAAGAGGGGAACAAGAACTTATCAATTTCTGCAAATAGCTCATTTTAAGATTGCAAAACGCTCCAAATTCTAAATTTGAGAATCAAAGACAGTGCTACTTTTCTAGACATAAAGAACATTTTTCGTCCGAATATAAACTCCGACCGGAAGTAATAAAACTTCAAATTATGTAGGCTAAACCAGCGACCATCTGAAACTAATGAGATGCGTTGAGTTATTCATAATTCATAAACACCAACAATAATCTGAACTAGGAGACGCCAACGCGTCTCTATGAACGCGTCGTTGTTTCATTCGTGTCAGTCTGGTTAATGATAACAAGTCAGTTTTACACGGAGATTGGTGAAAAGTTGACATAAGACAATCAACACAATTAAAGAATTAGTGTTTCTACAACAGGGAGTGTATCACACAGTAGTTTCCTTTTGGAACGTAGAGCGAAGCGAAAGTCACATTTCATATCACTGAGAAAAAAAACGCAAATGGAAAATTTTTCTCTTTACTTTGTTTCTGTATTTTTGTATGTCAGAACGATTCCGGCTAAACCGATAATCCGTTTGAATGAAATTTTATGGAGGCCTAATTAACGAAAATATCTGAACTTAGAACTTTCCACGTTTTGAGGCAATCAAAAAATTATTTCTTATGAAAATGGCATATTTACGATTTTTTTTCGATTTTTTTGAAAATTTATTTACTTATAACACCTACATGCTTAATCCGATTTTCATGATTTTTTCACAGAACCTTAATTTTATGAATTAGATATCCGTGTGAAATTTGAGCGCAATCGAAAAATTATTTTCATGAAAATTAAATTTTGTGGGTTTTTCTTTTTTAAATAATTTTTTTACTTATAACACCTAATGCTTTTATTTTATTGGTAATATTTTTCACAAACTTAATTTTATGAATTTATATATTTGTGTGAAATTTGAGCGCAATCGAATAATTATTGCTTATAAAAATCGCAATTTTTCGTTTTTTTCAATTTTTAAAATTCATACGATTAATTAAAAAAATTAAAAATTAAAGTTTATTTTTTATTAGACGAGTGAGCGCAGCGAACGTAGTCTACAACGCTACTCGATCGGGCCTTGGTCGTGATTAATTCTGTTAAATGTTAAATGTTAAATGTTAAATGTCTGTCTGTCTGTCTGTCTGTCTGTCCGGTCCCATACGGCCGAACGGCCAAATAGACTGAGCTGAAATTTTAAACAGACATGCGTGACCAGGTAACTGAGAACTGCTAACAAAATGAGCACAATCCGTTACGATTTAAACCTGCAAGAAATAAAAAAACTGAAAAATACGTTGAAATGTATGGAAATTATTTTAACGACAATGGTTTTCATTTTGAAATAATATTTTTTGTTTGTTATTTGGCTGGCTGTGAAATGCCGTGTCCAAGGTTAGTCGAATGTTGGACGTCAAGGTACCCCCAAATTCCGCTCGTAGATTGAGTAAACCTTGCAATATTTTCACGTATTTCGTACTGGCTATGTTTTCCATGGTATTGTCACAGATGTAGGACTACACTGCGTTATATGCATTTCAAAACATGTTAAATATTTTAATAAATACAATCCAGAAATACAAATCTTTCCCGACCATTGAACCCACGTCTCCACATTTGGCTATAAGGGCGCTTAACCAACTCGACTAGGTAAACGCCAAATGTCGTTGTTAGACGAGCTGACGAGAGTCATTGTTGAGTACGCGGGAATATTTGCATTTAAGTTTTTAATATTCGTATAAATAATAGGGTATTAAGTTTAAGCTATATTTAGCATAATGCTCCAACTCAAAGCCTATGATAGGCTAGGGAGGACCTAAGTAGGGGAAGAAAAGGATGTTACCGGGTACCTAACATCTGAGTCATCATCACTTCTAAACACAACGAACTTGCGATTTCCTAGTTTAATTTAATTTAATTTTAAAAAATCTTCAGTTTAGTATATTTTTCACAGAAAACAGAAAATTCCGCAAACATGGCAAGCTAAGCACAATTACGCTCTACCAACAACGTTCTACGGGACTTAAGCGTTTTCCTAGTAATTCAAACACACTATCATAACATTGGGCCATGCTCACTGTCTTATCCCCAATGATATGTAATCATTGAATAAACAAACAAATGAAACGGGAAACAGATGAAGAAGCTGTTGATCCTAAATTACGCATGCAATTTCATTTTCATCGTACAAATAAAAACGCAAAATTAAACAAAATTATCTATTACATTGCAGCAAACCTTATTTGTATTAGATTTTTTAAGTTTTATTTATTTAAGTAATAATTAATTTATATTATATATCACTTTTAAATTTCTGTCCGGAAATGTCATGGAAATAACGTGTGGTGTGCGGCAAGAATGAGCGATAGGTTTGATTTTCAGACTTTTCTCTCTCATCTTTCAAACGGAATCACTCCACCACGCCACGTCCATGCATGGCAGGCACCTTTGCAGTTCATCAGCTTCTCCTCGTGTCTAGATCATTCGATTTCGAGCCAACGCTTCTCACATGCTAATTATTGACAACCATCGAAATCCTTCCGACCTTTTGACCTCTCCACGACGAATACACAAGTAGGAAAAAGTGAGCAAAACAAGAGATTTGAATTCAACATAGGCCTCGAAATAAAGATGAGGCTAACACTCCATTATTCAAACATGAAACAATACCAACAAACAATCGAACAATTTCAACAATAAATGTTTTCATGAATATCTATCGACTACATGTCGTACGCGTACGGTCCAGTGGCGTAGGAACCGTAGGGGGAGGGGAGCAATGCCCCCCACCAAGTTTGGCCCGGGGGGGCAGGGGGGTGGGGACATAAAAAATAGTTCGAAATTTACTAAAATGGGCCATTTCACGTTCATTTTTTGAGTTTTTAGATCGTAGATAGTTGCTGTAAAACATCGTTTACAGAGTCTGAGTGCAGTTAAACATGACGAAATAACTGTAGTATGGTGAAAAATTTTCCCCATAGCTCAGCTGACGCATACAAAATCTGCTAATTAATTCCCCCCCCCCCCCCTTAACTTTCTAAACGTTCCAACGCACCTGCACGTACCGCAGATATGTATTACACTTATGCGTGGGCTGTGGTCGCAATTGCAATTTATTAACTATCGACACAGCTTCAGCACAACAGTGATAACAGGACACATTTAGCAGTTGGCAAATAGATATTCGCTCGGCCAGGAACTTTGCATATAGTCGTCAAGAAAGCAAACATGGACTGCCCTACAAAAATAGTAAATTCTGAGTATTTTAACAAAACACAATGAGACAGAATGAGTGAACATGAATTTATCTAAAACGTAATGTCCTCTTAACAAATTAATGCGCACACGACAGGAATTAATTAATGTAACATAAATCAGCCATTCGTTTATGCATCAATTGACAATGTAATTACATCAAAGGCGAAATTACAACTATTGTTTACGGTTACTACCTTGTATTCTACTGACGTTTAGGCGATAAGGATTAAAAGCGTGTTCTCTGTGCCCCTGTGCGAATACTAACACATTAGCACGCGCGGGCCATCGTAAAGCCGCAGCTAACACACGCGCAAAGTACTTCGCAAGGCACGTACAACCATTGATTGGTACCAGAGGAGGGAGCCGCACTTTGCAGTCTTCGATGCGGGTTCATAGAAAAGTCTAGGTGTTGGGACGGTGAATAATTCAGAAAACCGACTACAAATTGTTTTAGACAACTTGTTGCTTTGAACAAACACCCTTGAGACTTGCCTTTCAGATCAATATCCGGTCTGTGCTGACATCGGATGTCCGAAACTTCGCACAGGTGTGATGGAAATACAAGTGAAGGCGAAGTTAGTCTAAAATTTTAAACCAGAAGAAATAAAAACAATTTTGAAAATTTTTCATTTGGATACAAAGTTGAATTTTATGATTCTCTGACAAAATAAAATATACATTAAATTACAGTTTCATATAATGAGTAATCGGAAAGGATACGTATACCATTGCTTGAAACTGTACAAAATTGTTTTATATTAAAGACAGCTTGCAAAAGCACACAAAAATATGTCGATTGGAATGCAAAACAAACAGTCCCACATAACGTTGCACCAATAAACATATCGATGACAAGATTAATTATAAATCAAATTATCAATATTGCACTTAGACCTGTAAAAAATATGCAATTCATACGCCAAGGACAATCTGAATGATTGTAATGCTAATACATAATCGGGCTCTGGACCACCCATTTCGAGTAAGAGGCCCCACCCCCTCCTGTAAGGATTCCCAAATTTTTTGTCATGTTACTTGCCAAGTTTAAAACCGACTCACTGGTTATGTCGTTGTCACAAACGAGATGAATGCATTGTAGTTCATGATTAGTTAATGTCACAGTGGGCAGCAGTATTGCGACCGCGCCCGTATCAAATATTTGAGCACATCGTCGTGTAAAGTAAATCAACAGTGTTCTCGACCACCCTGTGTTCGAATCAAACGCCACTGATTGACGCTGATTGACGTTGTGTGAAGGCTCGTTTAGAAGACGTTTAAAAGACCCGATCAGTTGCCAACAACAGCTGAAGCTCGGCATGATGTGTGTGTGGGCAGGAGCTTTCGACGCACATGTCACTCTTGTCAGTCTAGCTGTCAGTGTCATCCAACTTGTGTGACCCAACCGACAGAAGATATCAATGGCATGTCATTCGCCATCCCCTCGGGACGCTGGTGGGGTTTCACCGTTTCACAGTTAAAGAAAGCCATAGGGCTATAACGATACGTGCTAAAATATTTGCTAATGAATGGGCTCTCACGATACTTGATAATAGATTGTGGAGGGATTTGTATTAAAATGCATCAAATCAAATCGTAATAAAAACGATAACAATAGCTCAACTTTTATTTTTAGGAATAAACGTGCAGTTTCAACTGGTATGTATTTTTGTTGGAGTACACACTAGCACTGCACACACCTGAATACGATACACCCAAACCGCTATTTCCACATTTCGGAGACGATCTTTGATCACTCATTATTTCAATTTGAAAACAAGGAAATAAAGAAAGCGTAATACTTGCAAATGCATTCACATGGTTACCAGTTCTTCCAAAAAGATTACATTATTTAAACCTTCAAGTACAAATTAACACTCTTAATTCCGCCAGTCACCTCCTAGGGTCACCTCCCACGGTCCCACCCTACACATTATTTAAAAGACGGAATGACAAATTAACGTCGAAGTCTCAAATTAACGTCATCTAGAATCAAGTGTAACGCGTGAACGTGAGACTGATTCAGGAGTATCGCTTAGATACCCGCCATTGGCAATCCTGACTGAAACCTTTTACTAAGTTTTTTACCTAGTTTATGCAAATGGGATTGAGTGCTTACACCAAAATACCGAGTTAGATAACTGAAAAGGGGATGCACAGGTTTCCCACTAAACCTTTTTGATGAGAGAGTTCAACCAACTCTTCGGGGATCCGTTTTTACTCACAAGATATAAAACAAAAATGGCTTCATTTAAATTCTCCAAGACTATACAACATTTATAAGCTTCCAGCCTCGGAGATATACCGAGGTATGCGTTCGTCTGACGACTCTAATTTAAAGCTGTTCAACTATTTCGGGGGTCGACGTGACACGCGAGAGATGGATCTAACACTTGTGCCTGCTGTGTAATCATGTGAAGTGTAATTATACGTCTGGGTGCATGAACTCTCTCTCTCAGAGAATGTTCAGATTAGTGCGCAGACCTCTGGCTGGCTAGGGTCGCCGAGTGCGCTAATTGGACCAACCGAACTGCGAGCAGAGAAGAGTCGATGCCGAATCCGAGGTTTTATTGCTACGAGTTAGTTTATTGGCTGAATTAAATTGGCAATCAAGATCCATTGGTATTGCTTCTCCTCTCTCTATCCCCATCCTCTTGCGCTCGCTGGCCATTCATTTGGTGGAGCACAAACACGTAACCTCGGGGGAAGAAGAATTAACTCCAAGACGGTAGGATGAGCTTGGGCCAACTTTTTTACACCGTTAAATTATCATTTATAAATCGTTTAGTCGACAAATCCAGCGAATTTCACACTAGCTCTACATTCTGGAGCAGTTTTTAACCTCCAATATCCATCACAACAATTTGAAACTTTATGAAGATGAATTTTACATCCCTGCAAATCTGAATATAATCAACACTGTAAAATACGAATTTAGCCTCTTACGTGCTGGGTGACAGGCTAGAATTCAAAATACCGGCTAATGAAAGTAAAATAACAACATATACATGGACATACCTGTAAATAACACGTCTCCACCGTCAAGTTTGGCAGACTCGTTTCCTATTTCAACGATTGGCATGTCTAATTCCTTCTTCAATACGGCTCGTATAGTTTCTACCTGCAAATAGAGAATGTGTGTTACATGATGAATTTAATCGTAATCTTACCTGGGCGTGGACAAGCAAATTTTAAAAAATAAAGTGGATAAATGGAAACTTTTAAACTTTTAAAATTAATTTCTACTTCAGTTTTACCTTTACAGGAGCATTCAACGTAGATTGTTGTGTTTCGGCGTGACAAGTTCTCTTCCAATGCAAAAAGTGGTAATTAGGCAATATAATTTTTACCCCTTGGTACCATCAAACGGAAAAATTCGTAGAAAGTAGGCCTCCGCCTACACAACCCACTTTTTGACTTGGAAAGACTACTAAGTAAACATTGCATTGAACGCTACTCTAAAGGTGGAAGTGAAGTTAAAAATCTTGAATAATATTTCTGATGTTCTGGTAGCACTGCAGGTGAGTCAGCAGGTGAGAAAAGTAAACAGCCGGTGGATTCGTCGTAAACAATGTGAAATCAATTAAAAGCTACGTAGCTAATAAGTGGCGTAATCAATTTGTAGACAGCTCGCTCGTGTCACGATTGTTTTTGAGATGACAGATGTATATTGGAAGAGCAAAAAATATTGTGAGTTTGAATGTTACCAGAGAAAGTTGAATCAGTCCAGTTATGAAACTTTGGAGTCGAAGATAACCGCTGTCAATAAAAACAAAACAATTAAAAATATGTTGGAAAATTTAAATAAACGGCCGAAGTAAAGTACCTACAAACAAACAGTTGGGAAATCGAGCGGATTCTGCCTCCCAGCTGACTTTAACCTCGAGCGTACACACATGCATACATTTCGGCATTTTCCTCGGCATCAGCATTACTCGTCGATTTTTTTGCCGGAGATCAACTTTTTCAAACTGTATTGCCCACAACTTCTAACTAGTGTATTTTCCGCTCATATTTGATTTTAAATTTAAAATTATCACTCAATAAATGTGAAAATGTAAAGCCATGTTCATAATATTCTTTGGTACCGTCGTCCTCACCATTTGTGTGCAGTGCTAATCCCTCAAAGAAACTAAATTTACAAACAGGCCGACTCATGTACCAATTATACCTTCGTCACAACTTTGGACCCACCACCAAGATACGTGTATCTCGACGTTGCCATATAGAAATCAAAACTAACAATGTGGACCCTCGACACATTTAAATTGCTTTTCTATTATATTGAACGGAGTGGAGCCATTGTATCGGCATCGCTGTCCGAAGTCTGAGGCGCACGCCTAGCGAATTAGGGGATGACAGGTTGACAAGACCACTTATTCCGCTCGAATGAAGAGCGGCGAAATAGGCACAGCACTCAAATTGGTGAGGACGACTCTACCTTACTTTTAAGAATGTAAGTCCCACCCATGAGTACCACCTAAAAACCATTGCCAGCTTGAAACCACACAACTAACACCTCAACTGACAACCAGCAATCAGCGTAACATACAATTACAAAGGAGGAGAGGACTAGGAGGGGGAAGGGGGGAGAGGAATATTAACTAGACATGATGAGGTGCCAAGGTCAGGTATGATGAAATGGCGGCCCCCACCTTTACTCACCGAAACATTTTGCCACCAAATTTAAGAATCAGTTTTCATCTAGTATTTTCGCAGAACATGTAATATCACCAGCCCCATTCCGGATTCCGCTAGTCAAGACTGTAATATTTGCATATTTACTCTTCCGTGAATTATGACTAGAGTATAGTGCCGTAAGACTCGTCTCGTACCATCGTAAAATGTAAATGACTTCCAAGGATGCAGATGCAGTTGCAGCTGTGGGGGCGTGAGCATGCAGATGCAGATGACGTCATCAGGCTATTTAAAACTTTACGTGTTGGTACGGTAGTCGATCTTTATCACGTTAGGTTGGTGAAACTGATGCAAACCTTGCTAAGCGGGTTATAAAGAAATGAGATCAGCAACATGCATGTTTAATACCTTACATCATGAGGTGATGTCACAACCTTTAGCTGTTTGGCATTCACGAAGTGGACGAGGCGAGAGTGAATGGCCAAACTACAGGGACTTTACAGGACTTGCATTCTGACAAGACTTCTGGCAGATGTGACTTTACAGGACTTGCATTCTGACAGACTTCTGGCAGATGTGACTTTACAGGACTTGCATTCTGACAGACTTCTGGCAGATATGACTTTACAGGACTTGCATTCTGACAGACTTCTGGCATGTGACTTTACAGGACTTGCATTCTGACAGACTTCTGGCAGATATTACTTACTGGACTTGCATTCTGACATAAAAAACAGACATTCGAGCCATAAGAGTCAAGTGGAGACGCTCGCTACGCCTACTTCTGGCAGATGTTTCTTTACTGGACTTACACTCTGACATGCTTCTGGAAGATATGACTTTACAGGACTTGTATTCTGACATACTTCTGGCAGATGATACTTTACTGGACTTGTATTCTGACAAACTTCTGGCAGATGTTACTTTACTGGACTTGCATTCTGACATACTTCTGGCAGATATCGACTCGGACACGCCGTCTGGGGAAATGTGTTTTATTATGTTGGTATTGACCTGGTGCACACGGAACTCGGAAGCACAACACAGCACGTACGTTGCCCTCCGTTGCCAACCACTCATTGAAAGATAAATACATCGACATCAGGATCATCCCCTTCCTCGGTGGTGGTGGGGGGAGGGATTCGAGCCACAGGTCTTCGTAATAAAATTCAAAATGAGTTATTTCGGGGTATAGTTCAGTTAAATTTGTAATAATTACATTATTAATATGGTTTTTAGATAAGTGAGATCTAAAAAAACGTTATCTAATGCTACACGCAAACGCAAACATTGCAAGCTATTTTTTTTTAGAATAATGCATAAGAATAATTATTAATGTGTAGGATTTTACCGTTGAGTGACAGTTTACTATAGTGTTTCAATCAATAATAAATCAAAATTGTAGGCCTACTCATATTTATGTTATTCTGATAATGCCAGTTCAGTAACTAAAATGTATACGTGTATACTCGTCAATCATTCTTTGCAACCTATCGTGACCCACAACATAACCCGAAGCCACAGATAACCAATAAATTATCCGTGCCGAAAATGTTTCTGCTGGTACCCGCATGCAAAACAACAAAGTGCTGGCGAAACGTTTTGAACATATCAGCCGTAATTAAATTAATGCACTATAAAGAACGAGAACCGGATTGTAAATAAATAAAACAAATTTTAAAATCGTATTCAGAATCTACCCACTCAGTCACATACTGATTTTCAGTGAGGTGGGACCAAGCCAACTCTGACTAACTAAATAATTGCACCTGCATGTTGTTCTGTGCATGGCTATATCACAACTTTTGAAGAATACAATATTTTCCGATCAACGTCCAAATCGTCTACAAAAAGAAAGGGCTTGAGCTAATGACGTATGTGAGATCGAACAAGAATACATCTAATCACTGTCGGTTAGTCAACATTCGAGAAGCGAGCCGAACAAAAAGTCGACCACATTAATATTCTACGCCGTGCATCCAAGTATGGTTATTAAGTTGTCTTGATTAGAGTGTTCAATAAGAACGATACGTCAAAGTCAGCCGATGAACGGTATTTAAAATAACGCGTACATCCGCATACAAATGAACGTTGACCTCGTTCATTGATTGGTGCGTATTGTTTTTGTATTTTTGTATTCAAAACTCAATAGTAAAACTTCCATCCATATAGATAATAGATATTCAACTTAGTAATTATCTCCCAAAAATATTTATTGATCGAAAATCGAGCCCGTCCATGCTTTGTTTTATGGGTACTTTATGAGCATGTCGTGTTTTACACTTCGTAATAGGAAATCCACAATTTGTATGACTAACTACGACAAAGGGCGGAGAGGGGGGGGGGGGCTAATGTACACAAAATTGGTTTGACATTGACATCGTTTGTGGACATGCCCTAAAGCTCACTCAATACAAGCTCAGCAAATAAAAAGCACACGTATAAAATACGCTGCTAATGACGAATGCTTTATTATTACGATAATACGATCACTTGCATGCACGCACGTCTATCTACATTGATTGAGGCTGTAAATAATTGATTCACACTTCGGCTCGCGGGGCTGGGGGGGGGGGGGGGTCAATACCAAGTACATACATGGGTCTGGTGTTTTTGCACTACGGAGTAGCTCGTGATTAAATTTTTTAAAAAAAAGGTTGTTGATAACGATACCCTAGGTGTGTTATGCTATGTGTGTTATTAAAATGAGAATAATCAAGGGGCAAAAGTAAAAGTGTTGCAGTTGCAATTATACAATAAAGAAGTGAGGAGACATTCTAGCGTTGCCACTTTCGTTTCAACGAAAGTATGAACCTGTGACGTAAGAAACACATTTCCTAATTTCTCGTCGAGATAGTTAGGGCATATAGACACACAGAAATTTTTTCAGTAAAATATTGACCTTCGACTGAACTTATTTTATTTATTTATTTATTTATTTATTTGATATTTATCCTATAATAGCCCTATTCGGCGATAAGAAACTGATTTACAACGGAGCTTATGAGTAGTACGACATGTGGACGAGTTGAGTAGGAATGCCTCAGCCTGTCAAAGTCAGGATAGAAGAATCTAAAGACGACGTGATTGAAACGACGACTTCACCCATTAGCCATTACCCATTCAACAACACTATGCATCTCGACTGTTTCGGAAATCTAAATCATTAAAATACATCAATTTATAACTAATGTCGATCTTTCAGTTGTTCATATTGTTTCCAATAAACATCCATCAGCTCTACTCGATTATTTCTATATTTCTCCGAAATATAATTTTGATGTTTATGGGGTTATTTGGTTGGTTGGTTACACGAGTTGGTTGGGTTTGTACAGTTGTGCACTGTGCAGTGTGTTGCATTCTGATTTCCATGCGTATGCTCGTTAGCACGTAACATGCGTGCGTGCATACGCACTAGACCTGCACGTGGATGGGAGCAACACAACGCATGCGATACAGGAGATAAGTAGGCCTACCATGGATTCAAGATTCTCAGAATAACGTTAATTTCTTTTTTGCACATTTTGATAACATCATAACATGAAAAGTATTCGTTATTATTTCGATTCCGAGTTTTGGGCCAGAAATTCTTTAATCCACCTACAGAGATATAGCTCATACGTAAGTAACGTAACTCTATCAAAAGGTTCTCGTTCGATACCCGGCCCGGCATTCCTGACTGAAAGTCAATAAGGCGAATGGTAGGGATCAAAACCTTTGCCATTCCCCTCCAGTCCTATTTTCTCAAATAGCATTTTCGAAATAAATTATTTTATTATACCATCGAGTAAAAATTCTGTTCGCATCGACGCATAGTACTAGAATAATTCAAAATGATACACGAGTCTGGTCTCAACTCAACCCCTGGTCCCTTGCTACACGCTCGCAAGTATATGCATAGATAATAATATATTATATCACGCTCAAATTCGTGATGAATATGTGGTACGTGTTGATAGAATCTATGTTTACATGGGCACTTTTTCAATGTTATTTTATAATTGATAGTTTTTTTCTTATACAAGCATACACACTGAACAAACCCTGGGCTACCTATCCAACCGGTACCTAGTACTTAAAAATTGTAATATTTTTGGATCTGCGATCGTCCCTTTTCAAGGACAGTCGGGCACGAACTTACCTTGAAAAAAGACGACTTCAAAAAAAAATAATTTTTAGTCAGTAACACAAGTTCATGTACAGTGTGTGTCCTGGTTAATGAGGTGCTATGTATTTATGCTAGTCTGAATGTTTTATCCTGGTCTCCTGTTCCTAGCCTCTACAGCGTGCTCTCTAGTGCTTTACAATATTTCTCTTTCAACTCGTTCTCCGCCACTAGAGCAGCTCTTCAGCCACCCCCTGTAATCTACCCCTGTACGCGTGAAAACAAAGGAAACCCAATGCGCAAAGAAGTAATTAGTGTACAACACTGTAGCCTACGTGGTTAGTTAGCCGTGCTGTGCGCCTAGTGAGATCGATGCAAAACGAAAGTGACGCGAAATTCAAACAGAGAGTTCAGCATCCAGAGTGAGGATGGTGTGTGAAACAAATGTATGCTTGTTAGGAGTTACGACCTACTAATGTCGTACACATTCTGCTAATTGTAATTCTTAAAATATTAAACATCACGTGCACGAGTTTACGCCTACACTTCACAGCAAAACTGAATGTTTCACATTTATTTATTTACCATATTGTTTATCCTCCAACCTCACAAATCTTTGAAATTATATATGCCTATTTTCTAGTTTTCTTGAATGTCGAAATAATGGGAGATAGATAGATCAGGGTGCAAATTGACGGGGAGGATGGGGGGTATTCCCCCCTGGTAATTTCATCCCTGGCTCTGTTTTACTAAAAGGTATCCCCACCGCTGGATATCCATCTCATTTCATATCATTATCAAATGACTTTATCTCGTAATGTTAATAAATATTGTGTCAATTTACACATGTTCCTTTCAAAATAATACCTCGGATCGCTTCTAATGCCATCTCGAGGGCAATAACACCCCACAAATTTTCCTCAGATCGCTTCCAAGGCCATCTCGAGGGCAATAATACCCAAAAAAAATGTTTTGCCTCCGGCGGCTGGGGGGGCTTCGCCCCAGACCCCTTACACCCCCTAAACAGGTACTATATATATACTTGACCATCCCCCCTCTGCCAAGCAGTCAATTCGCACCCTGAGATAGATAAAATAATAATACGCTGACGCTCATCCATGAACGTGCCTACAGGAAGCGTTCACTAAGAGGTCTAGTTTTTACTACTATGTTTGTCCGCTGTGCAGAAGGTAAGAAAAGGAAATGTTTAATATAAACTATACAGACACCCACACATTACGTTAGAAACCACGCGCAATAATAACTAGCCGCAGAGACCATTACCCAGCGGTGGTGCACTAATCAAGTTCGTAGATTAGAATAAATTAGTAAAATACTCTATAATCACAGTGCGTGATTCCTAAATTCGTTACTCGTTAGCGAGTACGTAGGCCTACCTAGAGTGGCTCGGGCTTATCAAAGAGGGGAGTGAAAACAGGATCGGCTGCACCAGCCCAGAGTAATTAGGACAGATAGACCACGGTTACACCCTCGTGACCAACCGTACAGGATGTTAACGTCACACTAATGTACATTCAAAGCGAAATTGGTTATGAGTGGCGTTACAGGATTTTAACATATTCACAGGATTTAAAAGGGTTCCTGGAGGGTGGTGTGGTATTAGAGGAAAAAGGGATGGTGATGGGGGGGGGGGACCAGTTATTTTGTACGAATTGGCAGTGTAGGATTTTGACTTAAAGAGACGTGAGGCTCTTTTAAAGTATTACAAACGTGTTTACCTTTCTTTCAAATCATATTAGGGCCCAGGTTTCGTAAACACTGTTTGAACGTAAACAAATGCACAGACAGCCATGGGTGTTTTCGTGATCCCTGTGTTGAATAAACAACCAAGTTTGGAAAACAGAAAACTCGTTTGTTTTATTATACAAGATAGAAGATACTTTCGCCGGTCCGGCGCGGAAGAAGTTAGGGCAGCAGACGCGAGAATAGAACCGAACCTACGTGAATACGATTATGTCATCCCAAAATCCGGGACAGACCCGAGTAGGAGCATTGATTAATCAATGGTAGGAGTAATAGGCTAGCAAAAAGTCAATCCGGACAAACTAAAATATTGTGGCATTCCAGTAAAATGGTAAATTGATGTAAATAGGGCAAAACAACTAAAAATACTGGAAATCAAAATTTTATTTAAACAAAATTGCTATTTGCGAATGTAACAATTTTTTTCATTGAACTTTGAGGACAATATTGCTCATTTTGATTCCATTTTGGTACAAAAATTGGTAAAAGAAATTCAAAGTTGACATTTGCTCCTATTTTTTTTTTATTTTTTTACTTTTGTCACTGTCCACAATGAATCAACAAAATAATATGTATCTGGGACATCCCATAACTGTGCACTGTGCAATTTGATTTTGAATCCCTCTATAAAATCCTCCAAATATTTTTTTGCGGGAAAAATGTAAATTAATCTTTTTAAGACACTAGTGTGACTAGTGTTTTGCCCTGGTCAAAAATATGAATAGAGAAATGTGATACTTTAATCTATAGGCCTAAAGGGTTAAATATTTAGCATGTCGTCTCATGTCACATGCTATAGTTCGTCCGTTACATTGACGAATTTCGCTTTTTCGCCGACACAGCCGGGACCAGTAAGCAACTGTTACAACCAATTACGAGGGCTTTGTAATTTAAAAATCAGTCTTCGCTGACCGTCGTCATGTTGCCCGGCTGAAGTTCATTGTGCGCCTCTTTGGCAAACCAATGAGCGCAATAATGGAACAAACTAGTGATTTGGCGACGGTTGCTATTCATTATAATAGATATGTCAATCACTGGGGATCTCCGAGACTATTTCCCGGTGAACAGAGAAGATGATCTGTCAAGAGGTGTGAAAATCTGGTCTTTGTCCCTTTGAGGATTTCAAAATTCGTCAACTGTAACGTACGAAACTATACCTCGTAGTCATCGTCACGATTACCCCCATCCTACCAGGGCTCTAAAAAACGTTCAACCTTATTAGGCCTAAATTGTATTCATTTTTTTACGAAACCCTATCTGCCACATGTTCCACGACCAAGTTCGATTGTTTTGTATTTTTTAATAATAAAGGGCCTGGAACATGGACTTGCGCGTTACGTGAGATGAGACTGTACAACGACCCCAGGCCCAATGAACAACGAGTGTAGTGACCCAGTTACAAAGTCTGTCATCATCAAGCCAATCAATGAAACAAATTGTTGAACATGCCGTCCTTCCAGTTGTTGCACATTTCATTCGCACACACGTACTCACCTCTTTCTTCCTAGTCGCCGAGCCGGGACTTGTTATGAGCGCGATACCATTGCACACGATCGCAGTGTCTTCGACGAACGCACATTCCGGCAAACCCTCGTCGGGCGGCAGCTCGATCACGTCCAAACACAGTTCACGTAACAATCTGACAAACGCCTCGTGTTGACGTTTCGCCTCTTCCAAGTCTATCTCGCCGCGGGTTCGATACGACAGCGGAATACGACAGACGATGGCGTGCGTGTACTTCAGAGACGCCATGACGCTCAACTGTGCGCTCACAGCTGAAGCTAACGGGCAAGTGCCGCGCTCGGTCTGTCAACCGTGTGGCGAGAACCAGTGCTGCACGCCCATTGGTCGGACGAAAGTCGATGCACCAATCAGCGACCGAGACCGTGCTCGAGTTCTGGCGGGAAAGGTAACGAGTTTCAAGAACAGACTGCTGGTTATTATCAATGAAACATAAAATGATTAATGGATTATTTTTAGCGGCCGATGTGAAAGTAATAATCTGAAAGTCAATTTATTTCCGTCGGTGTTTAATAATATTTGACCTCGTAGCCCGGTGTAGATAAATGCAAGTTAGATGGGATTGTTTTGTATGCGGCTAGTGCATCCGCACCGGAGGTGGAGAGTACAGCCGGCCGGCGAAAAGAAGCACTCGCACCTCACCGAGACTGGAATAACATTAATGAGCAGGTGGGCGGCGGATGTATGTGTGTGTGTGTGTACATTACCCGCGTTGCGCAAGGCTAGACGGGCAAAAGTGCAATAATTGACACAACACTCGGAGCCTATACGCACTTCAATAGTGAAGCGCGCAAGAAATCGAGAGAATGGTGCAGTGCAGTGCAGATGTTGTAGATTACACGAAGACAGAATTGTCGCGTTTCTGTGCCAAACAATAATTCCATTTGAATTGAATACATTTCTATCCCTATCGGCCCCAACCCCCTCCCTACCAACTAAAATCACACAAATTGGGGCATTTATCGACAGATTGAATAAGCAAGGTTGGAGTTTGTGGTAGGTCAGTGTTAGGGGAGTGGAGTGACCATTCATTTCTCTAAGAACACGTACGCTACGTACGTGCTAAACCTATTATTCCCTACCAATAATAGCCCCCTCGGCACCGCCACTACAAAACCTGACAAAACCCACACCCCGCAGTCATGCACAACGTTTTCAGAGAAATGTAAGGCTAAAATTAACCAGAATTGGAAACTATGTAAAGTATCATTTTAAAAAATGTCATTACATCTGAACAAATGGAAAATATAACGTGCTCCCGGATATTCTGGTCCTGTGTCAATACAAATTAATTCCAGTAATGTATCGAGTCGAGAGAGAGGAGAGTTAAAATGTTAAGGATGACGGGTGAAGATGATGAATTATCTTCTTTAGTGCCTTACACGTCACAGGAACTGCTCCCCCCCCCCCTCAGTGCCAGGGGAGCACTTAGGGTTCTGCTCTGACTATCAGGGGATGGGAACCTGCGGCTCTTCGTTGGATGATTGGATCTTGCAGATGAAAGTCGTCGGCGTCGCCAAAATCTCAATTGAATGCAACGCTCGCATATTTAAAATCTTGTGCGACTGCCTTTCATCACACGTACTTCTTTGTTGTACTCTTGTCTCAACAATCATTTTCGAATATTGTAGTCTCTAAAGTCAAAACAGGTAATCAGATTTAAAAATAAATAAAATATAATCCATACAGAATGTTTTCCATCGATTTCGTCTGTAAGTTTTGTTTAAGTTTTTTTTTAACTCTTAAAATAACTAATCACACTGTCCACACAAGTCACGTCACTCCTCCCGTAACTATATAATTATTTACATACCTGCAATGGGGAAAGTCGTCCCTCAACAGTTTACACGCATCCACCCAGCGGCCCAGACCATTAGTTACTTTTTTAATTTGGAAAAATGCGATTCCTATTTCCTTCCAATTTTCTTGTGGCTGAAAAGGAACTTCCAGTGATTCCATTATTTTTACTTTCAGAAACCAAAAACTACATCAGAGAACACCCCCCCCCCCCCCCCTTAACCCCCGAAGACATGGTCGAACGTTTAATTTATAAATTATTAACCACCGAGATGCCACCTAATAACATGGTTATTTTCACGCCATTTAGTAGCATTCTAATCTACATTATTTTGATCAAAGAGGGTTACTCGGAAACCGGGAAACCTACAGCAGGTTTGATTCCTGAATGTTATCGATATAGTGGAGGTGATAGGAACTATCCAGTCCAGTATCCAATATCCACAGCAGAACTTCACGAGGCCAACAGTTTATCATGTAAAGTTATTCATTGAGTAAATCCCGACGCAATCCGTGTGCAGGGTTGTTTTTATTCTAAAGGGTTGAAAGCTAAGGCTACATCCGCAATTCAAATAGCCAACTCAAGTTTTATAGCAGTCAACATTGATCTTGGGAGGGTCGAAGGCTTAAAGCTTCCTCCTCCCTCACTCCCAAGATTTACTCAGCCCATTATTTTCCAATTTGCCACCGACATAGTCGATTAGTTAAGAGGTGGCCGACTATTTTGTCTCGACTCGAATCAAAGTGAAAGGATTGAGATGAATAATAAATCCTGTCACGTGAAGACATCTCATTCAGAACGAGACGAGCCTATTAACCAGCTGTTGGGTCTCGCCCAGCACGGTTTATCGCCCAGTTTACTGCCTGTTTGACACGAGACAATGAGAAGTGGGCAGGTTGCACTTTAGCAAATGACGTATCTTGTTTCATAGTTGATAAGAACAGAGCAACTTGGCGCGTCCAGACAGGTGGATTGAGCTTCCATCCAGACTTATATACTGGGGTTATGTTCTTTCTTGTAGACATCATTTCCGAATCAATTATGTGATAAACTAAGATTAAATTGGAGAATTCGGAGATGTCTGTTTTGGAGGAAGGATACACTGAAGAAATGCGGGTTGGGGGCGGATATACATTGAAAGTGTCACTTCCTCATATTCTTACGATTTATCTCAATCAATTGAAGTGTTAGATCGGTGATTCAATGGGGTTAGGGCACCCGAATTAGAATCTTGTCGCAATTCTCTATCTATATCTTCGTCCCACAATTCCTTATTTTATTTCTGTGTTCAAGGGGGAGTTTACCCCCCCCCCCCTCTCGCGGATTCGCCACCGCTGTGGAGGAAAGTGATACAAACCATCCAATGGTGCGTCGCTGGAGATTTTCTCTCTTATCTCGACGAAAAAGCTTCCAGAGACAATCAATCCCAAACCAAGCTCCTCACCCCACAAAGGCGCTCGATTTGTCTTACTTTTTTTGTTTTAGAGAGGCAGAGAATGTTTTTATCGAGGTAACGTTCTTATGTCCACCTCCGACGTCACATGGAACACACACGGTGTCCTTCCCCCCTGGGTATTGTTCTTTTATTTTTGCTTCCTTCCAACAGAAAATAACTTCGTGATAAAATAAACTGAGCCGAGGTAAAGCCGAGGCTATCTTCGTGACTCGGATATAATTCCGTATGAGGTGAGACAAGAAGGAATAACACGCTAGAGTCATGCACCTGCTAAACAAAACAGAATAACAGCCTATAATCATACGTTGGATTCGATTCAATGCAATTGAATTGAGAAAATAATGACTGCTGATTCGTATCACCGTAATTGTTTCTCGTGACTTGAAGTAGGTAACAATTTGTTTAAACATATGGTTTCTATGAAATATTTCGAACATTCCATTTCGCTATTTTTTGTCAGCACTCAATATTTAGAGTGTCACCAATCAGTCAAATATACGAATATAATAAAGACGACACCAAATGATGGACTTCAAATTTTCATTCACGAAATTATGAACTCAATCGATGCGTGTTTTTAAACGAATGAAATGGAAAAGAATGTATGGGCACCGTGGCGGAGGGGGGAGATTGTCAATCTTCAATCTTCATAGTGGGAATATAATATAGTATTTACTGAAGAAAGTAAGATTTGAATGAGAGGTATGTAGGTAGGTATAGTAGTGGTAGATATTGTGTTATCACATAGACTGAGTACATGGACAATATAATTAAAATGAATAGCTCTAATATACCTAATCACGACTTATTATGAAGTGATTGGTTTAATTTCGACATTTTAGAGATTATTTGTTTAGTTATCATCGTGCATTATGCTCATTCATATTGATATGGGATTAATGAATTGATCAATGTAAGACAAAGTTAGTCAATGCGCTGGAATCGGGTGACGATATAGTCAAGCTATCACTGCCCGATTGGAGTGGACCTTCGTTGCTCATGTTCCTTGAAGTTTGATAAGCCTATTTCCTGTGGGATCGCTTACTATAGGACTTCAGCACTTAGTCGTCGATTTCCACGGCTTAATTTCCTCCCTCACTCTACAGAAATATATCAATGGGATTCTTCTGAATATACAGATCCGATCTAAAGTAGGTTAGATGAATGGAATAGAAGGTGGGAGCGTCGGCGTCGGATGCGTCTGTTTTGGTTTAACGACGCCGGCCGGGAGATCGACATGCATGTATCGATTGAGCCTCCGGCGTTAGCAAGGGCATCCACCCCCAGCCACGATGCCGGCTGGAAACCACCCCACCCCCTCACCGCCCTCGACCCCGCGAACACCCCTTGCAGAGGAGACAATACAGTTCCAAAAGAGAAACGGGAAACCGAACAGGAAATATTTATTTTTCCTGCCAATTACTTTACCTTTACTACCCCCCAACCGATGATGTTATTATTGTGAATCATTTTTCTAAGAATAGATCTAGGGGAGGTTATTCTGTGGGGTAGGGGGTCTGGAGCAACGGTGCATGTAATTTCTATTATGCCGACGAGAAGCTTCTGTTATTTTTTTCGATCACACACTAATTGTAACTAATTTTAAATAATCTTGACGACCGTTACAGTTTATTGATTTCGTTCCAAATTACATGTTTGAACAGCTGAACATTTCTAAAGTGGGCGTGTATAGTTTCATCTTTCATTTGGTGAACTTTTCCGCAGCGGAAGCTGAATTCAGAGAATGATTGATTGAATATAGACGGAGATGAATAAGAAAGATTGGAATTGACAAGTTTCCCTGACATCCCGTAAAATTACGAAACTTAAACAACTTCTGGCAACTTCTCAATTTGTAACTTTATCGTCGAACGGATAGATTTCAGTTCAAACATTCAAAAAATCATTATTTTCTTCTAATATTATCCTTGAAATAACGAAGGATAGATTCATTTGGCATAGTGGATGTTAATTAACGTCATCTCATGTACTAACTGATCATCATTCAACATTGATTAATGAATTCACGCGTTTTTTCAACATACCATAACATATTGGAAAACATAATCTGTATGTATATGCGGATAGCGCTGCATTTGATGAAACAAAATGCATCGAACTGGCGACCTCTAGAGATATCTCTCGACTTTTAATTAAACTACGATACAGATTTTCATCTGCTGACGAAAAAACACGTATCTCGATGAAGGGCAAAATAGATCCGAAAACATCAGATTTATTTTTGTCCCGCTAATTTCAAAATATTTTCACGTTTCCCAACGGAAAGTTAAAATTGTTTCGTGAAATCCTATGCGGATGCCTGCAGTTAATAATGTTAGCCACTAGCTAGCCACACTCCTGCATCTTGACTTGAGCTTGTTTAGGTTATTGTCAGAGCAACAATTATTGTGTAAAACTTTAATTTTAGCATTCTGTTGAAGCGCTGGTGTACAGCCGAGTGCAGAAGAAATCGTGCAAGCTTTTGATCTACGATACGGGTGATGGGGTGCAATGCAACTCGCGTGTTGCTTTCGTGGAAGCGCCATCCGTATATTGACGATTGCATGCATAAATTATATGCTGGGCATACTACACAACACATGCATGCCATGCCCGGGTAAAATCGTAACTGCGTCTTCCATTCATGAGTCGATCTCTAGTGGAAGCACACGACGCTCTGTTATTCGAATTACGTAGGTCCCGGGTTCAGTTCCCGTCACCAATTATCCTGACAGAAAGAGTGTCCGGATACCCCTCTGCCATCTCGCTATCATTTATTCCATTCCATTGGGAAATTCGTATTAATCAAAATACTCATTAGCTGCCAGCCAATGAAATACAAAGTAACAGTCCATACGTATCTACCGATGGGTAATTAAAATTGACTAATATGTCATCTCTGCGAGATTTCCAAACTCGACGACAGAAAGTAATTGTAAAACGGGAAGGCAATCCAGGGTTAGAAACGCAATTGCTTTTCCCAGTATCAACCATACTTGCAATAAGTTACTATTTTTTGGAATCGAGGTACCGGGTTTGATTTTGAATCCCAGTAAGGTTAGAGTTTGGAGAGTATTTTGAGCAAAGAACCAAACCACGGAATTCATTACTATATTTTATAATTATGAAAACGTTGAATTACGCTTGTTATAATGAAATGGCAGATAAATAATTGAATTCCGTACTTAAGCTCAGGTTTAAATGAATCTATGGCCGAGTGGCTGACAGCAGTAAATAAAAATAGTCACTATTGAAACAGTCGTGAACCTTTCAGCGATGATTGGGGACATTAGGGGTCTCAAAACTGACCGAAAACGACGGTTTGTCGAGCGTGGCTCCTCCGGCGCTGAAACGTCCGCATGAATGCCATTTTACGAAATACACTTACTGTGCTGGTGCAGTGCACCCTACCTTGGTGTAAGAATGGATTGTCTACTCGTGCATCGATCTTCTTGTAATTACACCTCGCGATGACCCTAGTTGCACCGCCGCTTGTAATGAGATCGGATAAGCCCAGCTAGACGGCGGCAAGCCCTGGGAATGCGTAAACCAGCCAGCCGAAGGACGCCCAATTGTCTACACGCAAAGCCGCACGCATTTTGATCGATAATAATAATAGCCTCCTTTCATACACAGCCGGCCATTTAAATAGGTGATATTGCTCGTAAATAGTTGTGTGATTCGTGAAGGCTCAAGGGCCCGGCTGGACGTAGAAGAGGGGCCCACAACGGGGGCCCAACACTCACACCGTCAAGTAGAGTTGTATTTAGGGGGGACGGGGGTTGAAAGAGCAGGCGTGATGTTCCCACGGTGCTTTGCGAATGGGGTTGATGGTATCATTGTTTGAAGGACTAGGGTGACGATGTGTAACACTGATTTCTACAAGATTATTGGGTAATACTTTCGGCTAAAAGGACGAACTTAATAGGGCCAAACACGATTATAGGATATACTGTGAGAATTCAAACCTCTGCGTATTGTAGATAACGAAAAACCGATTCAACAAATCCCTTGTCCAATAACAGGGTTTCGTATCATTCTTATTATTTTTCAACGATTTTACAAGGTTTGAATAAACATTTATAAAGAAGTTCGCGATCACGAATATGGAACCACGTGTGTTGAATTGATCGTTCTCAAGGCAAATGTTAAAATATAATTGTGAATTTGTTTGAATTTGTTTGATTGACACTTATTTATACAGCATTCTAACATGAGTTGGGGGGTTGGTGGTATGTATATATTGGTACTCGTCACCCAGTGTACTAATGGGGGGAGGGAGGGCCCCCCCATCGAGTTTCGTTTTTGAAATAATTGTGATTTTTTAAAAGGCAGTTTTACTTGCACGTTTATAGGGACATAAGATGCAAGAAAAAATGCAAAAATATATTTTATTGATAATAATAGCATATAGTGTATATACCTACAGTTTTTTAAATTCCGTTTTTTAATTTGCCAATTTCGAGTTTTGACATTAGTTCTTACACTCGGTTTGAAAAACGAACTTCCAACTAAACCACGTGACAAACTGATCCAACGTGATTTTTTTCGTTTATCTGCATCATAATAAGGGATATGAAATGTTCCTCTAAAAATTACATTTCCCTCTTCAAATTGTGCTTATTATATATATACATAAAAACATATTGCATATTGTGTGTATGTGTGTATGTGTGTGTGCATAAGCATGGTATAAAAGCGATGGTAGGCCCTGACTGACGGAATGTCAAATGGGCCACGGGCTATATAATTATTTTTAAAATCTAGCACGTCTACGAGGCGACAAGGGGTTGAGGGCTTGTAAAATGCAAGGCGCCAACTTATTGACTTTAAAGTAATTTGCATAGCTAATTATAATAAGGCCATACCTATTCCTCGAGAACTGCCACTAAGCACATTATGTAAATCACTGATTTGTAAACAAAGTACACTCGCACTAGCTACATTGTCGGACATTCTGGGAAACGGATTTTGTAATAGAATAGAAGTGATTGTAAAGAAAAGTAGATTATTCCATATAGAGATTAACTCGTAGGAAACCAGGCCCAAGAACAGCTTGAACCGCTTGAGGTCCCAGATGACTTTACTTATAGGGGGTTCAAGATAGCTGGGAGGAACCTGTCAGGATTGGTAGCCGGTGTCGAACCAGGGACCTCCCGAATTAGAGTTAGAGGTATAGAAAGAGATATTGGACATTTTGGGTAGTTGTCATAGAAGTAGAAATATAGGGCGCTACAGTTACACTTTTCAAAAAATTACTTTTGAAGTGCTGGGCTATGACAATCATCGATATAACGATATCACTCAAAAATTTTCGATATTATACGAAATGTAATTGTTTGTAAAAAAATAATAATAAAACAAAATAAAAAATTTATTAAAAGAGTGGGTCTATTTTTCATAATTTGTGGGCAAATAGGGTTGATAAGGTATCACCAGAATCCTATTCATCGATTTTTACGATCTCACAACTACATTTTATGACCCGGCACCTTCACCATATACACCAGTCAGGTTAATTTAATTTAGACTACCTATACCCGGCACCTCCACCAAAATTACGAAATTTAGCATTTTTTGTGTAAATTTCGATATTTTTATATGAAGCCAAATATAAATATCAAATATAAATCAAATATAAATATCGATATCAGAAAATATTTCCACTTTTCGATATCGTATCGAAATATCGATTTTTCGCCCAGACCTATTAATAAACTAAATTGATTTTCAGGATGTTGTATTTTGTTGAAAAGACCGAAATGAACCACATTCGTAGATTGATCCTGGCCGGATGCTGATTGAGATAAATTGATAATTTACAACTGTCATGGCTGTCCATGTAAGCTTTACCCACACATAACAAAAACTTGTAAAAATACAGCCAATCCTTACACACTCAAAATAAATGAGATCTAAAAAAAGGGGCCAAACTCATCTACCCTTCCACATTTGCGCATTTTTAATTCATAAACGTACAGGTCCCGTAACAACACCCTTGAAAAGCTTAGCAAAATAGAATTTGCAACTATTAATTAAACTAATAGTTCATCAAATTCTTTTTTTAATTAATTTTAACGTAATGATCATGCAAATTCTATTTGCCAAGCTTTTTTAAGGGTGTTGTTACGGACACTGTACGTTTATGAATTAAGATGCGCAAATGTGAAGGGTAGATGAGCTTGGCCTTTTTTTAAGATTCATTTCTTTGAGTGTGAAGGTTTGGCTGTATTTTTACAAGTTTTTGTTATGTTGGATCTCATTACTTTTTCAAGTTCCATTGCAAAATTATTTGTTAAAATATAATAAATTTATCAAAGTCGATTAATTGCTATGGTATTACCAATTACAATAGAATGAAAAAATATAGTGGTACAAAGACTGCTTTTTGTAAACAATGTAGGCGATTATGTCACGTAACTATAGTTACTTGTTGATTTATGCCTGTATAAGGCTTATTTTAAAACCTTATTTGGAAGCCTTCCAGCAATTAAAACTTTTCTTTCAAAGGGAATTACACCACTATTACCTTAAGTCCATGTAAAATCTGAACGTGTAGCCCACCTTTGGTCAGAACGCTGACGAATTAGATAGTAGTATAGTAGCCAGGAGTAACTAACGTCCTTGAAGTGATTTTGAGCATGTTTCAAGTAATATTTTCACCAAGAAGAAATGCTCGTACCCCAACAAATTGGCATGTGTTGCGGTACCTAATCCCCTCGATTGATAGTTTTCAAGTTCACATCACTTATCATGATGGCTGGTTGATACCCCGAAATCACCCCAATCTCTTGGTTATGTGCCCGAGTGTGTAGCGCACCGCGGCTTGGCTGCGGCGCCCTAACGGGCACCTAGATTGACAACTATGTAACGTGCCATATACATCCGATTCTTCCCGGCCAAGCGAATAACTAGTTCTGTCATCTATTTCGTATAGTTCTTGTTCTTGCTAATATATGCGGCGCAAGGTTCAAATCAAATTATTGTTGACATGGTCCACAATCAAGATTATTTAATTATTATTCTACAAAAACTGCAAAACCAACCCAATTAAAATTATGACTTTAGTTAAAATTATAAAATTCCCCAAAATGCATCACATTCTGTCTTGTCTGCCCATCTGTGAGTGTCACATCTCATGATAAAAAACAAAAATGACCTCCAGATTGTATGTCAACAAGGATATTACAGAATGTTTTAGGTGACCCTGATGGTTAGCGGGGCTAGCCCCCTGAAACTTTCAATATTCATGTACCCGTCAAGGCGGCACCTCCACCAATCATGAAGGTTTCAACAAACGCGGTACAATAACGGTAAGTTTTGCTACTTATATTGGGTAGAAATATACCAGTGCTTTTAAATGTATTTTTCGGTAAATAAGAAAAAATAAATATGTTTAATTTCATTTAGATTTTTATTCTGAAAATGAATTACCTCAAGTGAGAATTATATTTTATAACAAAGAAAAGAACTAATATCAAGACAAGGCAATTGTTTTATTTTTGTTACATTTTCAATAATATTAATATCCATTCAAAGTATTAGTACCGACCGATACTGCTTGTAAAATTGCTAGGATATACTTTCCCAGGAAGTATAGGAATCTTTATCTGAAAAAGAAATTAGAAAAAAGGGTTATTTTTCTTTAAACTACAACCGCCAGGCCTTTAAAAAATAAACTGAAACGAAAACCAAACCATAAAACGATATTTTCTGTTTTGGGTTTTGGACTACACAGTTCCGAGTATTGCAACAAAGGCATAAAGCAGCATATTCTCAGGCACATTTGAGATTTTGTTTAAATCAACAAAAAAATAAGACAACCTTGTCAACATACACCACAATTGCAGGATTTAAGTTTACTTTCAATATATTATTAGTATGTACTTTCTACATGTGTGGTGGTGAAAACATGTTTAGTGATTGTTATACATTATTATATATAAATAAAGTAAAGCATTACGTTGGTGTACCAGTCAAATTACATACATTAGAAAAATAACATACCGTACTACATACATCAAGTTAGCTGGACGAAATGGCATTGTGGTCCACGATGAAATGTGCCAGGGTCTTGATACTTCTTGCTTCATTGCGTTTCAAGTGCTAAGGAGCTGCATTTGTGTTTTAGGCGGGGCAAATTCAGGTAGAACAAAATTTGAATGATTGAACATTATGTAATTAATTAAAAAAATAGCATCATAATGTTGAATAATATAGTGTCAAATGTGGAATGTTCTAAATGTCGAAGACAGTTTGTAGCTACAAATTAAAAGACGAGTTGTAGGTTAAATCTCACGGGTGCAGATGCGGAATGCAAATGAAATGAATTGATTGATTGATTGAATATTGCTTAACGTCTCATATTTATGCACTTTGGCTAATCGAGACGATGAGTGGTGATAGATGAGGATGAAGTATGAACAGAAGGGAGGAGGGGAAACCCGGTACCGGCACGTAGCCTACTCCTTTCGAAAAGTACCAAGGGGACCAACGGCTTAACGTCCCATCAGACAGGACGGTGTAACTTTGACAGTCATGTAGGTTCCTCCACTAACCCGGACTGCCGAGCAGACGACAAGGAGAACGAAGCCGTTACACTAGCTTTCGAACCCTCCATCTGCTCTAACCAGCGGTATACGTGAGTTTCAGGATAGAGCGGTCACCCACTCTACCCCTGACCACGCCCGATTCTGCTTAACTTCGGTGTTCGAGTGGGAACCCGGTGAAACGAGCTCGGCTTAACTGCTGGCTGCAAATGAAATGAAGATGGTAGGGATGCACAAATATACTTTTTTCATTATCAAATCGATATGATCGATAATATCGATATCACCAACAAAGCCTTTATTTGTGCATATAGTGGAACCTCAAGAGTGGCAATTGTACGCCAAAACAATACAATCACGTTCTGTTTTTTGCTGCCTCGCTGTCTTCAATGTCATGTGTTTGGCTTCCGTTATCAACTGATAGCTCATTTCCAAACATAAATCTCGAGTATAGTATGACACCATCAGTCCAGCCTGTGCATGGCACAGCATGAGATAATCTCCGTCTTTGGAGTTTGGTTCGTGGCACTATTGACCAATTAGTTGATATTTCAATAATCGATAATGAATTTTGGTTATCGACTATCAAAATTATGTCCATTATTGATTATCGATTGATAACATTGTTGATTATCGTGTGCATCCCTAGAAGATGGCAGGCCTGCTAGAAAAAAAATAAATTGGAATGAGTACCGGTACAAAACAAAACACCCTGGAACTGAAACATGATGAGGTTGTGCCTGAAAACCATCTCTTCACTAGGGTGACGGTGACCATATTTCAATACCGGTACTTAATTTCTGAATGTGGGAGGTGTATGTAAATTATTCTTCAGAAACTGTTCATCTAGTCTAGTAGACTCATTTTCCTGAGAAAACTTTCAATTGTGGTGAAGGTTGCTTTTTAGTGTTTTTACTTTATATTCTTTAGAAACTAGGATGCTCGTCCACAAATTATCATCAATCACGCACCCGCCCGGTATTTACCCACCATTTTATCTAGAACTGAATTGGATTGATTGGATATTGCTTAACGTCTCATATTAATGCACTTTGGCTAATCGAGACGATGAGTGGTGATAGATGAGGATGAAGTATGAACAGAAGGGAGGAGGGGAAACCCGGTACCGACACGTAGCCTACTCCTTTCGAAAAGTACCAAGGGGACCAACGGCTTAACGTCCCATCCGAAAGGACGGTGTAACCTTGACAAGTCATGTAGGTTCCTCCACTAACCCGGACTGCCGAGCAGACGTCGAGGAGAACGAAGCCGTTACACTAGCTTTAGAACCCTCCATCTGCTCTAGCCAGCGTATACGTGAGTTTCAGGATAGAGCGGTTAAACGAGCTGGCTATCTAGAACTGAAACATGTTTTAAATCGCTAAATCATGGCAATTAGAAGTAATGGTGTTTAAGTAATGGTGCATGTGTTACGTGCGTACTGTGTTTTCAAAAGAAATAGAGATGATATTTGGATACAAATAAATTGGAATAGTAATGAAAAATAGCACTAGATGGATCCATATTACTTGTTCTTCGTTCAGGTATTGGCAACGTGATCTCTGCACTGTTGAGATGCTAGCTCACTCACGCTATGCCTAGTTTGTTTCAGAGGTACGAGAGCAGGATACAAAAGGAGGCAGTCTTATATTGGATAGCAAGACAGAAGAATGGCTAAAGAGGCCAACTTCGCACAAGAAAGAAAAAAAATATCCAGATTTGGGTAATGAGAATCCTAGAAAGACTGGAACTGTTTCTTATTTCATTCAACGATAATATCATCCCTAGAACTGTTAGTAGAGGTACGTATCTATAGCACTTTCAAGTGTCTTTTAATAGCATTTATTTTTTGACCGTCTTTAATGCTTGTGTATGAAGATTTTTCATTAATTTTTTATTTTGAAATTATGTCATTAAGGTTAAATTAATGTCAACTGAAAAAAAATGTGTTTTAACAAATTATAGATACTACGGAAAATAAAATGAAATAGGACAGGAAAAATAGCGCTTAGTAGCATCTATTCACAAAACACTATTTTCACGTACTACATCCAAAGACTCATCTTTGCTACATCTAAGACCATTACTGTAATTTTATACGAGTATAGGCCTCAAGTAGTATATTTAAAATTATCAATTTCAAAAAGTGGGGTGCGGCCATTATGTGCAGCCTTTTTTCAATAGTATTTATAAAACCCCTCTTTAAAGCTAGAGTGGTCAAAACATAGGTGTCTTATAATTGAGTAAATATGGTGGTATAATATATATATATATATCGTAAAATAAATTTGCCTACTTTCTAGTTACGGGTAAGTTTTGGAAGAAATCATTTTATTTCTAAATTCAAGCAAGAATAGAATATCAATGAAGTATAGAATACAATGCAATGAATATGTATAGTATATTATTTCTGGGCCCTGAAGTGTAACCCTTGAACCAGCACAAGATTCAAATACTTCTCTTATCTAGGGCCATAAATTACGGCTCTAGGTCATTGACCATGTTCATCAAGAGGTTGGACATCGACGGTTTTACTCGTTGGCACTTGGCAGTGTAGGAAAAGCACTTTTTAATGAAATTTTTGTAAGTTTAGTTCACTGTTCAAATAAGAACATTTAAAAGTTATTATATTTTGTGGTTTGTACTTTGTAGTACACAGCCCTCATTTTATTGTTCACTCATCATCACTAATAAACAGCATCATCAATCATCATATCCATTGAAATAGTACTAGATTGTAGGGATGCACATCAATAAAACATAAATTATGATATAATCAATATGAAGGTAGACTACGTATGGATGGAAAGATACATTGGTAGTACATACATATATATAGTATAAAAGTATAAGATATATTTTTATTTATTTTAATGATTTTTTCTCGCCCCTAGGCGAGAAGGCCATTGTTGTCAAGCAATGGCACAAAAACAAAATTTTAATACCGGTATTTATTTGAATATACTACCCATTTACTGTAGTACGGAATTGTAGTCTAAGACTCTAGTAAACAGTAAGGCCTAGTTTAGTTTAGTGTACTCAATACTGCAACATAACATTATTCACACTAGTAGGCCTACATTTCTATATTATATTTTCTAGGGTGATGCAAGCAAGTAGGGTGCTATAGGCAGGAATAGTGTGGTGGGAAAAATAGAAACACAACTTGATTTTTCACCTTTATTTGGCAATTGTCATAGTAATTACAGCTCATAAAGCAAAAAAGCTGATATATATATTTATGAATATGATTTTATGGATAGGGATGATTCTATATTTGAGTATTTTATATATTCTAACACATATAAATTGATGATCCGGGTGGGGAGAAATTGATGTAAAAACCTACCACATCAAGCAACTGGCCAGCCATGAATTGTTTTCAAATTCGTATTGATATGCACTTCCCGTTGAAAAACTTCCGACTATACAGCATTGACGAGAACCACTTAGAGAGCTTCATCTTGTAGTCTATTAACAATATCGTAAACCACAAGATTGATACTGTAATACCATTACAATGTCTTCCAGTTTCAACTTGAATGCAATTATATACGAATTATACTGCACGAATGAATAAAAATCTTAATATACAACTATGCCTAATCTACTGAAAAAACAAGCCAAGTTGAGAAAGGATATTTCTTACGGCTAATGTATAACATATAAACATGGTAAGTGCAGCGTGGGTTTCTTAAGAGCTGCCCTTATTGTAAAAAATTGTTAGAAACTTTGGTCTGTCGCTTCCAGATGCAACTCTTCAACTCTTCAAAGTAGCCAAGGGGTTGGCTTGGCAGTGAAACTAAGCTTCGGCATCGGGAAAACACAGGCGAAAATTTCCATGGACTTATTTTATTTCCTTAACTTTAATTGTGATGTTGGTTGTTCCATTTTTTATGTTCACTGCTGGTCCCAAATGTCAAAAACGTTCCACAGTTTCAAAGTCCAACACTTCGGCACACACAACTACGTCCCAAGCGACAGAAACACGCGCCGAGCAAGCCCACACTAGTCGTTTACAGTTGAATGAGAAACAAACCCACCAAAGTTGTGTCACTCCGTGCACTGTTTTAAAATAACTTCCTATATTACAACTAGTTATACAATTAGAATATTCTTTAAAATGCAACTGTTCGATTCGTGCGCAGACGAAAAGACCGGCTCCATCAAGAGCGGAGAATCTTGTAGCATGTATCTTAGCTGACACAAACAATACTGAGCGACGAGAAGCCGAGTGAAACACTGAACGAGATTGTTACCACGGACGAGTGACTGAAAACAGGAAGAATCTGGCGAGATGACTCCTCGTCACCACAGATCAACGATGCGGGTAATATTAATTACAATAAAATTTCTGGGGATTGGTTTATAACCTATGCTATCTACTTACAGTATTTGCACTGATAAAACTCTCTTCTGAGCAATGCTCCAACATGCTCTCACCATTCTCTCCTATCAAAACTTCCCTCTTACATCTAAAACAATGTGCATGGCCAACCCAACTCAATTCTCACATAAGAACAAGATCATTGAGCCCAGAGGTTTGATTTGCCTCTTCAGTAAATTATGGCTAAATCTATAATAAATGCTTTAAACATAAAATGGCCCTATATTACATAGTACGAATCCTCAAAACATTAAGAAGGCAAAGTGGAATGAACGACTGGAATCTCTATGGTGGTGAAACAAAACTGTTTCTGAAATTTCAGAGAAGGGAGTGCAACAAATTGATTATAGCAGCCTTCCTAAATTGTTTCCCGTGTTGTGATTAAAGCGGATAGAAAATTATTCGATTTTCAAACTTTCCATTTTCTTTTTTGTAAAAATGCTTAGCTTAGTATAAAATGTTTCCTTTGTGTGTTTTCTTCGTTTGGTTGTTGCATGTGAAACGTAAAAAAAGCTCGTCTCCGGCAGTTGGTGTGTTCGGTCGGTGGTTGTGGCGGCAGAAAGCACAAGCGGCAGAGACGACGAGCGGTTAGGTCACAAACAACAAGGGCACAGTCAAACATCGAGGTGGTCTAAAAATAATCATCCTACACTTCACTTTGTCCATTCTTCTTTCTGGTTGTTATTTCTGGCTCCTTTTCAACATCCTTCTTCCTTCTCAGACTGAAACAAAGACATCAACACCAGTTAAAAACCAGAACACAACTTGGTACATAGCCTATAATTATTTATTATTTATAGATAGTTTTGCATAACAGATTTTAAACATCACATCACACAAAGACCACCATCACCGTAGGCTTCCATGCTCAAACAACACAAGACTAGACTAAACGGGAGGCGTAGTCCCACCACATACCCTAGCACCACATGGGCTGTCAGGGGTAGGCCTAGGTAAAAAAACAAAAATTGGGATATATATACAGTACACTTTGTTTGGACTAGAAAAATAGTAAATTTTATGCTCTTTCATAAAATGTCATTCATTGTTGCATGTATCCAAAGTGGGGAAAATCAAAACTTACAAATTACTAATTAGCATAATAATGCTGCAATTAAGACTAATTGCCAATTGGAATTTTTTTGTTCGTAAACAAAAAAAAATATTAAAAAAATCAGGTGGTAATTTAGGCACTATATTTTCACATTTTTTTTTTTAAATCGTAGTAAGATTATCTGGTAGGTGGTGATGGAGGAGGGAGGTGGGGGTGTTCCAACAAAGCTGTGCGGGAAAGAAAACCAAAACTCAATGTGGTATAAAACGTACAAGTATTAGGGATGTGTGAAACCACTTTTTTTTCTTTCGAACTTAACTCAAACTTTAGCTGTTATAAAAACCGAACTTCGAATTTTACAACTAGGAAAACGCTTAAGTCCCGCCGCGTTGTTGGATGAGCGTAATTGGTGCATTGAGCTGCATTGAGTTACGCGGATTTTCTGTTGTTCTGTGAAAAATCATTACTTATTCGAAGATTTTTTTAAATTAAATTAAATTAAATTAAATTAAAAATTAACTTAATTTTTTTAATAAATCGTAATTTTTACGTAATTTTAAAAAAAGAAAAAAATCGTAAAACTGCAATTTTCATAAGAAATAATTATTCAATTGCGCTCAAATTTTACACGAGTATATTAATTCATGAAATTAAGGTTCTATAAAAAAATCATTACAATAGGATAAATCATGTAGGTGTTATATGTCAAAGAATTGTTTTAAAAAAGAAAAAACCCGTAAAATTTCGATTTTCATGAGAAATAATTTTTCGATTAAGCTCAAATTTCACACGAATATCTTAATTCATAAAATTAAGGTTCTGTTAAAAAATCATTACAATCGGATAAAGCATGTAGTTGTTATAAGTCGAAGAATTTTTTTAAAAATCGAAAAAAAATCGTAAAATTGCGTTTTTTATAAGAAAAATTTTCCCGATTGCGCTCAAAAACGTGGCAGTTCTAATGTTCAGAGATTTCGAAGGCCTCCATAAATTTCATCGCAATCGAGTATCGGTTTAGCCGGAATCGTGTTAACAAACACACAAAATACAAAAAAAAAAAAAAGAAAAGAAAGGAAAAAAAAAAACTTCCGGATTTTTTTCTCCAGTGTAGTGAATGGAATCTTCGCTTCGCTCGCTACGCTCGCTACGCTCATCCAAAAATTTCTGACTCTATTGAACTCGAACCCAACTTAAAGGTATATCAAACCGTCATAATAGGTAAAATAGTGATAAGTCTGAACCGGCACCTCCACCAAGAAAGTATGTAACTTCTGGACAGGCACCTCCACCAACCATTTTTTTGTTTTTAAATCTGTACCTGTAAACTGAGATCCATTTTTTGACTTGTCAAATAATATGTGACCGCACACTACTACAAATTATATAAAACTAGGAAAACGCTTAAGTCCCGCCGCGTTGATAGATGAGCTTTTTTAAGTTTTTAGTTTGTGTGGGATATCTTTACATTTGCAAGTGCTTTGATTTGATTTGCTGCCTACGCATTGTAGGTGATTGTTGGCATGTTTCTATTGTTACTTGTCAATTTGTATTATTTCCGGTAAAAACTTATATTAAAAGCTTTATTTCTATGGATTCTGGCTAACTTTTTCAACTTTTTCTTTCGAAAGGTACTACATCACCATAACCTTAATGTCCACGTATAATATTATGAACGTTGTAAGCCCACCCCTTTGGTCAGAATTGGCCAATGGGACAAAAATACAGCACAAAAAATCAAAAACTTTTATTTAAAGCTTTATTTTATAATTCTGGTAACTTTTTCAACTTTTTCTTTCAAAATGTACTACATCACCATAACCTTAATGTCCACGTATAATATGAACGTTTGTAGCCCCAACCCTTTGGTCAGAATTGGCCCAAATGACACGAAAAAACGGTAAAAAAATCGTAAAAGTACGATATTCATGAGAAATATTTCTTCCATTGTACCCAAAAACAATACCTCTAAGTTCAGAGATTTCGAAGGTCCCCTTCAATTTTCATTAAGATCGGATATGCCGTTTGCCTGGTAGAGTTAAAAAAAAAAAAAAAAAAACACCAGAGCTAAATTTTTTGGGGGGTCGGTGAAATTGAAGTCTTCGCTTCGCTCATCCAAAAAAAAATCTTACTCGAACTTAAAAAAGTTTTAGAGTTTGAGTTCGAATTTCAAACGTTCGCACATCCCTAAGTATGGTATGGTTATGGACATGGTAAAATATGTACAGACGACAATCTAAATCATTGCAACAAGATGCTGCTGCTGAATCGTCCACCATCTCGTCTTCCACGTCCATACTTGCTCGTGATTGTACTCCCCTGCAGGAAACCACGGCGTGGCAGCGAAATTCGAATCTCGATTGTGTACGAACTGTCTAGCCCCCATTCGCTAGCCTCGTCTCAACCCAGTCTAGTCGCATCTCTCTTCTGTCTCGTCGGCCGGGGGCATCGGCAGAGAGAGAGAGAGAAAGAGGGGAGAGAGAGAGCCACGTTTGCATTCTACTGCGTCGAGTAACTTGACTAGATTTGGATTGCATTGAATGTTGAGTGCTAGCGAAGACACTACTGGTAGTAGGACTACTCGTCGGCCGTCGCATAGACTGTTAGTGTTGAGTGAACCAAGAAGACAAGTTGACGATTGAAATATTAAATAGTGCAGTGAACATTTCAGTTGCAAAACTGTTAATAAAATTAGGCCAATGGTGTTTGAGAATGACACTCATTGTCTAGTTACTGTTCGCTGGCTGCCGCATTCTTCTGCGAAAGTCTTTGTTGACAAGAATGTCTGTTGAGTGTTGATGAAAATGAGCAAACTGCGTGTTTTTGTAGGCTCGGCCTGAAGCCAAGCTCAGCTCGAATGAATCGAGCCTAAAACCAGGCTCGGCTCGGCTCGAGCTCGAAAATGAAGCTCAAAAAAGCTCGAGAAATCGAGTACTCGCACAGTCCCAACATTCTTCATAAAAGAGACCAAAAAGCTACCTATGGACAGTAAGCAAGCAAAGGAGCTAACAACACATGACCTTGTCACATTTATTGCCAAGGACATGTGCCCCATCAAGACTGTAGAAGGGCGTGGCTTCATGACATTAATGCATCGCGCTGTACCAGACTACACGGTGCCGTAATGAAGGCCAATAGTGCGTAAGATTACAGCACAGGACGAGACAACTGACATCATCCAATGAATACGGGTGTTTAACGTTGGACTTTTGGACATCGATAGCTAATGACGGGTACCTGGATGTGACATGTCACTACAGTACATAGATGATGAATGGATACTGAAGTTATTGATTCTTGAAACCAAAAAATAAAACCTATCTCACATTGCCAAACATATTGCAGAACTGCTAAATGACGTCGTGAGTACGTGGGGCCTCGAGGACAAGGTTGTGCCTACGTCACAGACAATGCTGCTGCGAATGTTGTGAAGGCAGTGCTTGACGAGATGAAAGCCTCACACATTTGCTGCTTGGCCCATTCACTGCAGCTTAGTGTGAATAAGGACCTCGATGTGGAAGTCCAAGGCATGGACACTTAATGGCAAAATCTAGGAAGATTGTGGGCTATTTCCACCGTAGCACGCAAGCCGAAGAGGCGCCATTCAGAGTGCAAGAGGCATTACAATTACCAACCACAAAGTTAATCCAAGATGGTAATACATTGGAACTCTATACAGAACATGTTGGCGTCGTTGGCTGCCAAAAGGAAAGCAATCAACAATGTACTTGAAGATGACGCCAAGTGGGAACATATGCGCATTTCATTCATAGAAGTACAAAAAATTGAGGAGCTCAGTACATTTCTACCTCCCTTCAAGGAGGCCACAGGAGCTCCTTGGAGGAGAAAAGTACTGCACGGGGTCAGTAGCTTACCCCATAATCGGGAAAATGCTCAAGAAGTCGCAGAGCACGGCTAATGACTCGGCCATGATAAAAGACATAAAGGCTGCAGTGAATAAAGATTTAAATACCCGGCAAGCTATGATGGGGAAAATTTTGCTGCGGGCGTCAGCCTTGGACCCTAGGTTCAAGGGCCTCAAGTTTGTTCAAGACAATGCCAAAGTTGATGCAGTGTGGGCTGAAATCCGAGAGGAAATGATTACGACTGCCAACAAAGAGACGGCGCAACAACAGCTGATCGCAGCAGACGACGAAGATGAACCTCCTCCACCCAAGCGTCCTAGAACTTTGATGGAAGACAGCGATGACGAAGAAGACAGGCAACCAATATCTGGTGATAAGAGAACTGCAATCATACAGGGAAGTTGACAACGTGTCAGTGGACATCAATGGTGACCCACTTGCATGGTGGGCGCCGGGGCGGTCAACGCTCACCAATTCCCGAATGTTGCGAAGATTGCGCGGCGCTACCCGTGTTGTACTGCAACAAGTGTGCCCGGTGAGCGCCTATTCAAAACAGCTGGCGGGATTGTACGCAAGGATTGAGCTAGCCTGTCAGGGAAGCGAGTTGATGATTTGCCGTTTTTGCACGGACAACTAAGTCAAGCAGATTAACAAAGTCAACGGTGGTAAGTTTTATTTTAGTTAAATCTTATCCCTACACAACAAGTATGTGCCTAAACAAATTAAAAATGTTCCAACAATTAAAGTGGAAAAGGCCAACCTGCTATTTGTTTAGTTTAGATTGGAGAAGGGTTGACAGGTTGGAAAAGCATAGAGAACATAAAGTCCAGCCTGAAGGGCTGGGGGCAACAAAACATTTCACCTGCTGATGACAACTGCAGCTAATTTAAAGTTGTTTGTTACCTTCAACCACAACGCGTTTCGTCCTTCTGGATTAGAAATTAAAATGTTCTAAGAATTTTGTGTGTTCTAGTAGGGAATAAATTGCGCCTAAAACTGATGGACGGATGGACTGAAAAGAAGCCGTAGATCCTAAGGAAATGATGTTGTCATAATTGCACCAATAATAAAAACATGTAAATTAATAATAAATTAAGTAAAGTTAATATACCAAATCACAAAGTTCCCTAAATTTACTGCTATTGTATAAATTAACCGATTATTTGAGGCCCCTTACTACAACAAATCAGGCTAGTCAGTTTTATAAGGTCGTGTAACACGCCGTAAGCAGCGATGGGCCGTCGGCGGGCGGAGAGGCTAGGATCGCCGCGAAACTGATGCGTTGGACCGCACTACCTCAATAGAGGGATCCAGGGATTTTGCAATTCAATAGGACCATTTTCAGAATAACTGCGCAATGCGCATGCGCGCTCCGTTGCAAAGCATTACGGGAGAAAGGGCATTTACATACTAAAAGCCATATGTTTGGGCACATGGCGTTCTGCACTGACTGCTGAAAACGTAGTACGCCACACACCCGAGCATATGGCATTTAGCGTGTAAACGCCCTTTCTTCCGTAATGCTTTGCGCGCGCGATATAGAGGAGGCTGGTAGTTTTGAAAATCGTCTATTGCCGCGATGTTGCCCGTCGGCAACAAATCAAACCATGGACTTTTGGCTACGTCGACGGTCTGGCATTTGCAGGGTTGAGCCTACATCTGCTATTAAGAGCCTAATGCATAGACAGGTTTCAGGCGCGGCTGCAGAGTGTTAAAAATTTAAAATAACAACTCTACAGTTAGATCAAATAATTATGAAAAATTCAACCATACCAAAAATAATTTTGAACACATCGGATTTGTCCATTTTTTTCTTTGGTCGGTCATTGCTTCGGAAAAAAATGATAACTTTGGAACTTGATTATGAACTTTACTGCATTGAAAAGTATATCCTTTTTTCATTACAGCGCGGTATTAATTTTACTATTCTGAACACTGTGGTGAAATTTGATATTGTTTGAACCATAATTATGGTCATAAATCTTTAAAATTACATCAGTAAAAGTTACACAAAACGGCTCAGAAGTAGCCCAAAATGGGATTTGATGGCTGCACAGAGTTCCGCGTCTGTGTGTTAGGATCGCATGTACGAAAGCCGATAACGGCAGCTTTGACGTCATCACAGTCTGATATCGCCATCGTGAGTTAGGGCCTACCCTGGTCAACGCAAATGTCGAGCCCTACCATGACCCTTCCCAGTGAAACTTACTTTGTTTTTATGTTCATAAAATTTTCGTAACATGACGACAGTAATTATAGCAAATTTAAAAAAAGCATTGTATCTTGGGAACTAGGTACAGATTGTAAACAAAATAAACAAAAGAAGGTAGCTTTTTTTCTAGAAAATCTGTTTTGAAAAGCACTGCATCCACCGCTTGTTTTGATGTATCATGAGAAATTAACTCCTATAAGTAATTATGTTGACATTATTTTATTATCGCATGATAATATTATGAAGTGAAGAATAAATAAGGTGACCACCGGTTGCCCGGTACAGTACCTTTTTTCATAACACTTGTCCCGTGTCCCAAGAAACTAATAAAAATTACGTTTTTGTAACCGGTTTGAAATTTTTAGTGAAAAAGTGACCTGGTATTTTCTTAACTATACCGTGCATGGAAAGATAATGTTTTTAAAAAAATATGCTCCTCTGATAATACTTATAGTAAAAACAATGAAAAAGTTCTTCCATTTCCCAAAGAAGATAATTCATTTTCTCTAGGGGTTTGCGAGTATTATTAATGATTTTGGTGGAGGTGCCGGTCGCGCTCGTGTGTGAAAACGTAAAAATCGTTAGGCCTATACATTTTTGACGTTACCTTACAAATGCTGATAACTTACCATAATAAAATAATATAAGTCTTATGATACAAATTTATATTCATTTGGGAAGTTTTAAATTTTTTTTCGGGGCCCAAAATATAATAAAAATATGTCACTATAGTGTTTGTGCACAAACGCAAAATGTGATTTTTTTAAATCAATTTTACTTTGATATTCAATGCCAATTTACGAGAACGTTTGAAAACAATTTTTTGGTTTATCAGTCTTAAAAACATGCTGTCACATGTGTTATAATACTTCAATGCACAGATATATAACGAAGTCGCCGAGATAGTGCATGACATGCGTTTGCTTGCTCATGCTTTGACATGTGAATGCTGTGGGATATAGAAGTTGAGCCAAGCTTTTCATTCTTTCTCCCTAGTTTCACATAGAAAAAAAGTAAGATCATTTCGCCTGTTGACAAGCGCTAAGCCAACCATTTACCATCATATTTAAGTTTATCAATCCTTGATTTTACAAAGAGACCATCGACGGACGCTCGGGTATGGGTATGAGGCAGCTGCTAAGGGTTGTCGCGTGTAGCCCGAAAAATAGACCATCCTAGAAGCTGAGGTTTTTTTACTGCTGTATTCTCTTCCTGTTCTATTGTTCTATTATTTTTTGATATTTTTTGTTCAATTTACAAATATCTAATAACGTTGATAAAATATTAAGCGTGAGTCTGAATTTCATTTTTGGGACGAAATTCAAAACTGACTGAGTTACGGATAATGCTTTCTATAATATATTTTGATAGTATTATTTAAAAATAAAATAATATTTTATATTTCAGTCAGTTTTGATCGTAGACACTAGGGGAAAAAACGCATTTCATAACTCAAGCTAATACATTTGAACCACGTTATTAATACATGCAATTTTAAAAAAATATTTTGCTGAATACATTATTTTCATCACAATAGATTTGAAATGTGTGGAGGCGGTAGAAAAAACCCATGTTCGCTCCCCAAATTCGGTCACGCCAAAAAGGGGGGAAAGGGAAAAATGCAGACAATAGACGGGGCGACCGATCCCGGTCTCGTCCGCCGATGGTTTACTTTGTATCTCAAGGATAGATAAACTTTAGTTAGCCACCCACCCAGCAAGCCGGAAGTTTTTTCGGGCGATTTTTCGCAATATTTTAACACAGACTGGTTATCGGATCGGCTGATTTTTTTTTGTAGATCATGAACCACATGAACCACACCGAGTTTCAAAATTGTAAATTTTTCGGGGCGGCGTGTGCAGATAGCTGAAAAAACCCCCCCAAAGCGGGTGGGAGTAACAGGGTCGAGTTAGCCATCGCCTAGCTTGGCTGCGGGCGAACGACCGTCGCCCTAGATTACGTTCCAGTAGAAAACCATACAAGAAAGTCATGCACACTTTAACATGCCTACGTGCTACATAATAAATTAATATTTGACGTGACATGTGTCAGAAAATTTAAGTAATTGATTCAATTATTACCCTATTTTTAAAAGATGTTAAAAGTTTTATTTCCAAATTTGTCTGTTACATGTGTTCGGTTTGGCTCCCGGACCTCACAGTGAATAGTAGTACTCTGCGCGACAGCGGAAGTAAATAAGACGCGCGGCCGAACAAACGCATGTCATGCACTATCTCAGCGACTTCGTATAACTATCTGTGCATTGTAGTATTATAATACATGTGACAGCATGTTTTTAAGACTGATAAACCAAAAATATGTTTTCAAACGTTTTCGTAAATTGGCATTGGGAAAATGAAAGTAAAATTGATAATAAGTCACATTTTTGCGTTTTTGGCCAATTTAAAAACTCTAAAAATATTTTTAATGAGTAAATGTGGGTATTCACTGGAACGGTCGATTCGTCTACTAAATAATCGTACAAAGTTATTGATTTTTGAACAAGGATCAAAAAGGTGAAACGTCATGCGGAAGCGTCGCGGCGCGCTCAAAACGCCAAAACGGGATGTAGAACAAGGCGGATTCGTTTCGTATACGGTTTATGGTATGTATTTTGAATTAGGGTTTCTAAAAAGTATATATCATCTTGTTCTACCGCCCGGGAGGGGGCCACTTTTTATAACTTGCCGATTTCCGCTGCACGGATGCGAGAAAGCCTTCGCCATTAGAGTAATTTGCACTGGAAAGTTTATAAAAATTGATTCCGTCCAAAATTTTAAGTGAACAACAAAAATGGAATGAGTAAAAAAAAGTAAAAAAGTTTTTCCTAGACGGGGCTCGAACCGACGTCCTCTCGCATGCCCAAAAAAAGAGCTCTAACCCCTCGGCCAACAATGACCACAGGGTAAACGCGCGGTCTAGAGTGATATTTATACAGAGGCACGATAACTTGAGATAAGCGTAAACATTTGTCATGACTATTAGGACACTGTTAATAGTTATAAAACGTTCTGTCGATATTCTAGAGTGTAATTTACGTCTCTTTTCACAAGATGTGCATTATAATTATTTATTTTGTCATTAAAAACTTCGGATGTGGCAGTCAGTCGCATGAAAAACATCCAACTCCCACCAAATAATATCTCGTGGTTTGAAACGTGGCTGGTAATGCGGGTAGCCTAGGACCTAGGACCCTAGGGAGAAGACGCAACGTATTGACAGAGCTACCGATAGCGGACGATTTAGTTTAGGTAGTCACCGCAAAATTTGAAAACGCTCGGCCCCGCTTCCGACTCTTAAAGGGCGTAGAGAACATGTTCTTACAGGAGTACTTATGGCTTTTAGTTTTTATTTTAAGATGTCAGAAGTAATTTAATTAGGCCTAGAAAAAACGATGTCGATTATTTTCATTTTCGATGTCATGTAGAAATTTTTTTGACATCGATTAGTATTACTTGCCTTCCATGTCAATGTTGCGATTAAACATTGATGCCCAGCCTTACTAAATACCTAGTAAATAATGTAGCCTATGTGTTTTGCAGAACATTTAAACAATTAATCAAAACTGGTAACATCATGCTTGTGAAGAAATACCACAGAACACGATGGTACTTTTTGAATTTGTCTAAACACTAGTAGGTATATCTTCGGCTACAGAGATAATATGTACAGTAGTTCTATAGCGAACTTGATTATTTGGCGCAATATCTATCTCACTATTTGCGGACTTGTGTGCATCCACCAATATTAAATGATTATATACTGCTGCAAGGTATCGACTTCAAGTTTGCGCCATAAACCATAATGCATTTTAAAAAATAGATCTAGGGGTTGTGATGTCCTTTAATAAATTAACTCAAGTTAATAATTTGAATGAAATGAAGCAGTTGATTGAAATGGATGTGAGATCATTATGAATCTCACTCATTGCAAGTAACCTACCTTCTCAATCCCCTTCTCGATCTCCTTGTCGATTTCCTTATCTGCCACCTTCTCATCCTTCTCCTTCTTGTCGTCCTTCTCCTTGATCTCCTTCTCTTCTGGAGGGGGTTTGGGCAGGTGAGAGTTGAGGTCCAGCGACTTGCACATCTCTTCCCAGTCAGGGAAACACCTGATGAAAACACCAAGCATCTGGATTAGTTTTGTTGATGCACAGTAGGTCAAACGGATAATTTGACACTACCGTATCGCCCCGAATATAGTGCGATGTTTTTATCCGAAAAAACTTCGTCCAAATTCGCACTCGCACTATATTTGCCGCCTAGGCATTTCCAATGCGTTTTGAGCACGTTTGAATATTCCACGCAACGAGTTCCAGCAAAGGCCGATAGAGCGCGCCACGAGTGCGTTTGTAAAACTGGTTTCTAGCTCTTGTTATTGGCTATTATGAAAAGATTAGAATCTTTTTTGGGAACCATTTTTTGTAAAATAATACATAGGCCTACTTCACACTGACAGTTAAGATGTGGGAAATTTGAGGTAAATTAGTTTGTTCATGTGCTGTCCGCGATGCAAAGATGATCCAGATAGTGCTTTTTTTAGTTGACAATTGATTCGCAAGCACTTTAAGGGCTCTTTAGCGCTGTTCATTTCATATAATACACAACCAGAGCAAGTGCATTGCATCCCTCGACAGCACATTTTGTTCCCCAGCCCTACACCACCACAACCAACCTCAAATATAGTACTTTCACTATTTCACCAAAAAATGCTTTTGATTTACACAATCCCAGCAAATCTACTCTATCAGTCACCATAGAGAACTGCCTCATATTGTAATCATGCCACTAGTATATCATCCACAATCAGCATTACTTTCACATCCTCTGCCTTTACGTGTTGTGGATGTCATCCATCACTATTATGAATTATGAATTCAAAAAATCAAATAAATACTCATTGTATGTAGGTACTCGGATAGACAAAGAGGATTCAAATTATCATAGGTATTACAAAACCAGGTTCTTAGGCCCAACCAGCCTAGGTCTAGCAGTAATTGTCACCGGAACAAAAATTGGTCAGCCTACCTACAATACGCTGAAAAAGATATAATAAACATATTTCAAGTAAATACATAAAAATATAAATCATTGGACTTTTCGTGCTGTTATTAATATCTTTATATAAAATATAAGATAATATAATAATAAAGTAAAGATAATTAATAACAGTGAATGATTAATTTTATTTATAACGTTACTACTAACTACCTGTTATATAGTTTCATTTTTTTATAAGTAAACACATGTTATAGCATGAAGTTACATATTGGCTCAGTAGCAATCAGCTATATCTTTGAATGTTGTTAGAAACGACACCGACCTTAGACGAACCACAAACTTATTAGTATTGGATTCACACTTCGTTTCGATATTGCATGCATATCAACAGGAAGCATATTATTGAAACTACAATCAATACTATATTTGTATTGAGGTACAGTCTGGTCCAAACATGAAATAAGTGAACAAGAGGGAACTAGGCCCTATTAACTCACATGCATGCCAGGCAGGCTCTATATTAGAAATTGTAATGAACAAATTACTAAAAGCCACACTAGTCGAGCGATAAACTGTCGACGAAATGATAGTTGAAAACGGGAACAACGTCTCTCACCTCTCCTTCATCCTGTTGACGTGGCCGACCAGGTTGGCGCAGTGCTCCTGCATGTAGTCCCTCAGATGGTACTGGACCTCCTTGTCCAAGAAGTAGACCTGGGCCAAGTTCGCAAACGCAACAACGTCCAGCTGAAAGAGCGATAATTCTCATTAGATCACGTATGAACACACTTCCCAACAATCTCAATGTTATAGGTGATACTGATAGTAAGTCTACAAGAAGATTTGAACTTGGAATAAAATTATTTAGCAAAGCCCATTATGTAGGCTACCATGGTAGGTAGGTAGGGCCTATATATAAAAACATAATTATTGTTTTCAACAATTGTTTAGTTACCAAGTAATAACTCTTAATTGTTGTGCTCTTACCATACTAACGCAAATAATTTGTTTGTTAAATTTTGTAAGGAGGAATCACTTTTAAGACATGGCAAAATGGCAAATTAGAAACAAGTTAGTATGTCTACTTGTAAATCAGTTCTCCAAATAAACTTATGATTATTATGAATCTATGTACGTAAGTAGTTACATTAAATTAAACATATATTTAGCATTTAGAAAATATGGACTGCATTTTGATATTTTCGTAGTAATGACTACGGACGCACATCGATACTTTTCTTCATTATCGGATCGATATTATAAAAAAATAAGTTCAAGCCCGTTCTTCAGACATAGATGGAATTTTAAATGTGGTAAATAAAATTCAAAACAATACAATCTCATGCCACTCGCTGCCTCGTCCTGTCTGTGTTATCTTTGTTTTTGCCTCCCCCACTATTGTCTAAGTTTGATCCCAAACATAAATCTAGAGTAAAGACACCTTGTGACCTATCTCTGTCTGCCCAAGAGGGAAATACAAATTACGTGTTTCGGGCCGTTTACAACCAATTATGGATATTTTGATTATCGACAATGACTTTTGATTATCGATTATTCGAGATTTTATCCAATCATGACTACGTATATCACGCACGCAAAAGCGCCTTGGTTGAAATCGCCTTCACGAATTCGATTTGGGATCCGTCCATATGCCACGCCACTACAAAGCGCGTTCTTCCAAGTTGGTTGCAGAGTGCAGAGTCCACGTAAGCTCAAGGCAAATTGGTTCCTTCCAAGTCGATTCTAAAAGCGAGTTGAACGGAAGCGCTTCGAGGCAAATTCAACGCATATATCACAGTCTGCAATCGGCTGGAACCAAGGCGATTTCAACCATGGCGCTTTGAACGTGCGTGATATACGTAGTCATTGATTATATCGATAATATCGATTATCGTGTGCATCCCTAGTAATGACTAAAGAGAATGAAAAGGTGTTAAGAGCGTTCACTACCTGCGTTTTAGGCATTTTTGCATGTTGCTCGGCTGATGACACCACAGTTGTTAGAAATTTTGAAACACATCTCACGAAGTGGAAATAAATGTTTCTATAGTAACACATTCCTAAATTCTGTTTAAATAATTTATAAAAAATAAATTAGATTTCACGAATTTCAATTTTGTTCAAAAGTCCAAAATGACTATATTCGTGAATTTTTTCTGGCTGATCAAGACAAAATTTTGAAAACTATGACTTTAAGAAACGTCCAGTATGCTTATTGACAAGTTTGCAAAATTGTACTATACGTAGGATGATTCTTGGCCGACTGCCGCTATTTACTAATGCCAAAATGGTGGTGACCTCTAAGATTGTTTGGATCCTAGACATTTGTCCATTTGAGTTGGAAGAAATAAACCATGTTTTGTAGGAAAACTCACTGTTGATGGCTCATCTCCGAAGAAGAATGGTTTGTCGGCGAGCATTTCAGAGAGAACCTTCAGATCGTTCTGGCCGAATTCGATGATTTCTTCGGGTTTGTGTACGCCCATACCTTGAGCCTTCACCTTCTTGCAACCCTGAAAATGAAACAACAGGCATAAAGCAGACGTCACCGAGCAAAAAAGGATTGGGTAGGGTACAAACAGTTTTTTTCTACTAGAACATTAGAAAAGAAGATGCATACTAGCAACTTTTACTAGAGGTATTTAGTAGTAGGCCTAGAAGAAGGAACAGTAATACGGCCATCATTCTAAAATTTTCACACTCGCTCGCAACCGATCTAGAGTGAGGAAAGGACACAGCTGCTTACGCTCTCGATTATTACACTAGGGAGTGCTCATTGTGAAGGAGTTGAATTCGAAGTCTAGAAGAATCTTTGGTGGTTTATATTCCCAAAAATTAGCTTTAGCTTTAAACAAGAATTACCATGCACAGTGCATATACTAAATAGCTTAGAAAGCAGTCCTTTAATGGGCATGTTATTGATCAAGTGCAAATAACCAGTGAGTCCCATGCTGAGTTTCCAGGGCATATTGTACTGAAGCAGCATAGGCCTATATATTATATTAATTGGTTTGGCTTGCCTCTAAATTGTTTATAAGTAGGGGTGTAATATGGAATAATTCAATACTGTTACACTGAGAAATGTTCTATCATCCCCACTGAAATATTATGCATTTACTTCCAAACTTAAACATAAAATATAACCAAGCGAAGTACAAATCTCACAAATACTGTTGTTTGTCCAACCAAGTTTTAAAATAGCTGATTTGATTGCAAGAAAAACTTCAAACCTCTTGAAGCCATGTGCTATATTGTAGATTGGCGATCCTTATTACCAAATGTGAACTTGACTAGAAGATGTTTAGAAGAGCATTGGGGCTAATGTCCAAAGCATGTGCAAGTACCTTGTACTTGATAAGTTGTCGGGTATTTTGATCCACACGCCACAATTAAACAACAAAATGTAATTGTAAGCGTATGCAAATAATGTGAACTAGAGCAGGAGAGTCATTATGAGTGTCGATATTTGCCCGAAGGATAAGATGTTAAATATGCTATGGGGTTTGCATCCAGAATCAATTGACGGGACACAATAAGGTGTATTCTGCAGAAATAAATTACAATGTACTCACAGATAAAGCTCAGGCTCAGGTTTGTTTTGCACCACACCGTTAGTCTTTGCATGTGGATAATATTATCTTTGCAAAAGCTGTTTAGAAAGATTTGTGGCATGACTTTGGATAAGTCTTATGTCAGTTAAAACATGTTACTATGTGTAAATCTCAGAGAACTTACCCCACACGATTTAATAACCTATGGAACATACACAATAACTACGGTAATCTGTAATATCAAGAGTATAAGAATGGATCAATAGAGATTTATCAATATTATGACTAGACAGGCTTTAGCAATATTTAAATACTATTCGCATTATATTGGCATCGCGTTGCGTTGAGCACTCAATCGACGCAAATGTGTATTGAGTTTCCCAAACTTGGTACTAATAAAAACTTGTGGATGAAACTTAAGTAATTTTGTAATGTCTCATTATGATTGGCTTTATGCACAAGGCATAATGATAATATGCATCCTCAAGGTTACCTCTATATATAAAAGATGTCTGTGAACTATGATTGTTTACATCTTTTGTTCAATACACTAAGCAAGCTGTCACATCACACCTCTTTAAAAACGAAAATAAATAAAGTTTCGTCAGGCAACGGGTACCCTCTAAGCACATGTAAATAATGAATAAAATTCAACTCATGTATCAATTGCCAAATGAGAGAATGCTCAGAAAGATTCATAATTACTGACTAGGGCTTACGAATATGAAAGTGACCATACCTATAATTAGGTTATTGAGACATGAGCAAGTGTATAAGCCCTCTACGTTGAAATTAGTTAAGTCAATCTCTATGAATATGCATCCCGCACGACATGAGTTCATCAAGAGCGCAATACCACTAAATTCGTCCCCCTGTGATAAGTCATGCCATATTGATTTTACACCAAACTCCACCCAAGATTACATACTCCGAGCTGACAGTGATGAGGTTGCAAACGACCCCCCGCCCCCCGCTTCCGGAAAGTGTGAGTAGCCGTCAGAAGTATTCGATTACGGTTATGCCCACGAGCGAAGTCAAGATCTGCACATTCCAGCATTCCTCACGGGCCCGCGGAGACAAAGATTAGCACAATTACCGAGAAGGCATGCATGATTCGTGCGTTCGTCCTTCTCTTTCGCGCCAATAAAGTACGGCGGGAAATTACATTCGCGACAGAATTCTCGGAGCTCATTTGATAAAATGCAATGAATCAACTTTCGAACGTCGGGACGTCTGGAGTGTCTGGTCTGCGGGATGACATTACGCAACTGTCAAAACTCATCGGTCTAAGAAACTCGAGAAAGAATGTATGGAACAAAACGTTCGACAGAGGGGTGCGATATTTATTGGGTTGCGTTGCGGGTGCGTTACCGACAAAACCCACCCCGAGCCAGATTAATTTTCTAAGGTCTTAAGTCGATAAAGGTGTTAAAAGTTTGTCTGAACTCTGAAAGCGAGCGAGCCGAGATAAATGGGTGCGACATTCGGTTCTCACCCCAGCTTAGCTTAGCGCTGTGTCCAAGAGACGAGCGTCCACCTGCACTCGCTACCCGCGCGTCACGCGTGGAAGGTCGCGGGGGGACCTAGCGGATGTACGGTCGGTACTCAACTCAAGCCGCCGTCCGTCGTGTTCAAGGCAAACACGAAAATTGTCTCCCGCGGAAAGAAAGAAACAAACCGCTGCAATATACAGTTACGAGTGTTCGCGGGCCCAGTGCTGCTTGCATGCATATTGGTACGCTACGGTGAACCAGGGAGTAAACAACGTTGATGCACTTCATCCAGACACGACGTGACTTCATTAATACAATAGTCTCCGATCTGTGAGCAGACTCCTGTTAGACAGATGTTAATTGAGGGGGACACACGTCTTTCAGCGTCGAGTCAGGACCCCAGAGGCCGAGGCGACGACACGCAGCGGGCTGTCGTCGGGGGGTGGTGGAAGTTTCATTACTGGAAATACTTGGAAGACGTTTCGTTTCTTACGCCTCGTATGAAGACAGATTCCTCCAGCGTAGAGCAGCCGCGGAAGGGTCGTTGAATGCCGATGCGACGACACTGATAAATCAAGTAGGACACAAAGTTCCTCTGATTCCACCCACACCACACTCGGAGCAAGTTTCTTAATTAAAAGTTGGCTTTGCAGGACTTCATCACGTGATTACGATGTTGTCCACTTTCCACCGAGACGGAGCTCTTAGCTTAGCATGCGCTTGGCAGAATGGCAGGAAGGACAGGATTGTCGATGAACGACTAATATACTTATACTTAGTGGGAGCGAATATGTATAATTTTGACTTTGAATTTTGGCATTCCTTCACTACCAACACACGGGGATGTCATACATGTCCGTAGTCGTAGACATAACCAAAGATTTGGCATAAAAACAAAAAAAAGTTGTAACTGTGTAAGTTGGTGCTAAATGGGAAGGGAACATCGCACGATATCACAATGAATGATAAGCATGAGGAAGTTAAATCAATGTTGAGTACAGTGAAGATTGTCGGTGGCGCGCGTGGAGGGTATAGAACCAACGACTTCCTGAATTAGTTTTGCATGTAACGCATGAGCTACCTCTATCGGTGCACTTGTGTAATTGATTAATGTCATATTGGGCTTTAAGTCTCTTATTTATGCGCTAACCGATGGACTACGACAGTGGCAATGTGAACGATGATAACCTAGCCAAAGGGGAAGTGAGATGAGGCATGTGCAAGGGCAGTGCTGGACAGTTCCAGTCACAGGCGACTCGAGATAGGAGAACCCGGTCCATAGTCTGGACTCTGGAGCCCGAAAGCCGAAACCCACGTTGTATAACTTTGTGTAACTTCGGGTTAGCTACTCCCCTTCTTACAAGTAAAACTACGCGAAGGCAGCGAGGTGGACTTTTATGACTTTGTTATTACACCAGGAAACAACCTTGTCAACGACGAGACCTCATCTCGCGAACAAACCTCTCGACCGTGGCTGGCGCTAGGCGCAGATTCCGCCAGGGGAGAAAGAGAGCAGGCAACGCATTCAACACGTGCTCAAGTCACGGATGAGGTAATTGACACTTGACAGCGCAACTAGGTGAAGAGAACCAACACTTCAATTAGTGGTGGCAAGAGGTTTTACGTAACTGTGTCGCTTTAACGTTTTTCATTCCCATCTCAATGCTCTTGCGCAAAGCAGTTTGGGGGAAGAGTTGGGTGGTTCCATTTCGATGGTGGTGGGCTACGTGCCCGGTGTTGGGTTCATCATGTTTGTGCAATTCATCACCTGCCTGCACTCGTGGTATCGATTAGCGTAAAAGGACACAACATCACATCAGGCAACACTAAATCGTGTTCACATTCACACACAGCAGCCCTATGTGGATCCACAAATACTTTCTCGACTGTGGAGACGTGTAATAAATGAAATGACTTGAAGACGATACGAACAAAAAGGAAAATGATTCACAAGTTTCACGAAACACCATAGAAGGAGTGTAAAAACAAGTGTTTGTCTTACGTGTCACATAATTAATGTTCTCTAACATCCAACACAGAAAATAAACATCACATGTGTGTATAATAGCAGCGTTTCACTGGAGTGGGATGGGATGGTTCAGAAGATCTCCTTCGGAGAAGCAACAAGAGAATCTGCACCACGGGCATCGTCGGACCGCGGATGATTTTCTATCATCACAATTCTTTATCGCGGATGAGTTATTTCTATTCAGCCCACTACAGGGCGTAGTCGATTATGCGTTGGTAAAACATGGTCTGTGCTGCTGTCCAGCCATTACATCGAATATCGTATCATCGTATGAAACCGCGTTACGTAGGAACTACTGGTTATTCATTTATAAACCGGTTTTCGAAAATTCAAAAATAAAGTTTTTTCATATCGCCGCATCCTTTCCCGTAGCAACACAGGTGTCACATTTGCGCTAACGATTTAATTTAATACATTGCGCTTGTCCATTCTAATTAGCATTGTACGGCATTTTGTCTTTGAATTAAAATGTCCTTTGTTCACCGCCGGCACCAGCCTTGGCAGTGTGATTAGGTATGCCTATTGACCATCCCTTCTGTCGTAACCACTTCCGATCTTGATAACCAACTTAACATTCTAATCTGCTAGATTCAAGTGTCACCAGGGAATAACTGAATTAACCCAAGAAATAGAACTTACTGTGAGGCTTGTTCTTTTGTTACTCTCCAGCATTCCGGCTCCAGGCCCCCTCGGCCCTGCGCCAACGCATCGTGACCTTGACTAGACTGTGACAAGATAAAATCCAGATGCAAGGAATCTCTGCCGCTGTTCCTCTTTCCTGATTATGAAATACTACTTCATCAACACGTCATTATTTATGGGACAGCATTACGTCTTCTCTTGGGATATTACGATAATTGATGAGCGCTTGTCTTGAGAGCTGTTTAGTGCAGTGGCGGGGGGGGGGGGGGGGAATTCACACAAAATCTTGCGGAGCAAAAACCGGTTTTTAACCGGTTTCTTAAACGATTATCCGGTTCGTAAAAATACTATTCGGTGTAGGCCCTACTGCTGTCCAGGTTCGTATCCTGGCTTGGCATTTTGAAGTCGTGGCATTTGTTATCTCCATGCAAGAAACGATCGTCAGCTTGGTTAGACTAATGTTACAATCGTGTTGCAAACCAAATAAATAATAATCATCTCCATCATCATAATCGACTACCTACATCCAGGTCCCCGAGTAGTATACCATACCCAATAGTTCATTCCGTAACTCCCACACCATATTTTTAATTTTATGATCATTATTATATTTGTCGCGTGAACATTGAACAATAATTTGAAACAACTTGTGTGTTGTTGTTTTGTGGCAAAACACTCGACATCGTAGTACACCAGTCAAGTTCCACCCCATGCCCATCAGAAGAAGGTTCGGGAGATAATATAACCCAGCATCACTTCGACGGCTTCCGACTGTGATGTTCGCGAATTGATATGCCATCGACATCACCCACTTAAGACTAGATTGAACCAAGGAAGAGGGAAGCGATAGTGATAGACCCCACAGCACCCCCCAAGTCCCAACCCCCTTACCCTCGTGCCGAGATTGTGTGTGTGGTGTACACCCGCCAACAGAAGTAAACAACCAGATTTACCCAGATGTCCCAACAACACTGTGTCAACCACTGGGTAAGAAGTTGTATGGGTAAACGTGTTCCAGCAATAAGCAGATAATCGCTTATTGGCCGGTTACAATACAAAACGTAAATTAAAAATCCTGTTCGCTCGGCCGACTGAACTTGAATGGAATTTCGGGTAACTATCACGGAAATGGAAATATATGGCTCTAAAGAGGGGAATGAAAAAAATTGATTTCCAGAAGTTGAAAAGTCCAAAATTGACCATATTCGTGAATTGATTCCGGCAGATAATGTAGTAGCGAATAGCGCTCGCACTTACCATACGAGGTGGTTCTCAATCATGGAGATCATCGCGTGCGACACGTTCTTCTGGTCGTTGGTGAGTGCAGAGTCCAGATCCTTCTCGAACCGCTGGGAGAGTTCCTTCAGGATGATAGCACTGTCGGCAACCTCTTCGCCGTTTAACTCGATGAACGGGAGCTGGCCCTTTTTGGAGCGGAACTTTGTCTTGTGGTCGACATTCTGTGGGCAAGGAGAGATTCAGGAGTTAGCACAACAAACCAGATAGGCGAGAGAGACATGGATGAGGGAACAAGTATAAGCACTATGTTATGTGTTAACACATTGTTCCATCAAGATAGGTGGTTTGGTTTGACTTGATAATTTTAATAAAATAATTCATACATTTAAAATAAATTATTTCACACAGCATACTTGGCCTACATACAAGTTACGTATATTTTAGATTCTCCTACGGAGTGGCTGGTGGCACAAATTGCAACGAGGGAAAAATACATCTCTGAGAGGGTGCAAAGTTAATTATCGCATATCCCACTATCAACGTCATCACACCATAGTAACGAGTTCATGATAATCGATAAGGCGTTTTTTTTCTACGTTCACGTAGACAGCTCTTGCATGCATTGTACTTGTACTGTACGCAACTGCAAGCCTCATTGCATGTTTTGTGCGAGGGCCGAAGGGGTGTGCAAGAAGTTATGCACGCATGTGATTGCATCCCTGTAATTTACTACAATATAACCTAGATTAACATACGAGAGTCTACCGTGACCGACTTACAAACATCGATATATAATTTTATCAACCAACGGCAACCAACAATCAGTCAATCGGGTCAAGAAGTTCCCACCGTGTTAAAAGGGTGGAGCGATGTCACTCGCTTCAGCAGTGAGTTTATTAAATTCAACCGATAATTTGAAAGGTTTCGTGGGGTTGGCATGATGCGGGCGGAGGGAAGAATGATACCGGTGTAGCCAGACAAGGGGGGAGGGCTGGGGCTCATCATTAAAACAAATGCTCTAGAAATAATAATAATACACACGCCATTGCGTGCACGGCCCTCCCCATACAAACAAAGATCATTTCACTTCTAGACTACCGCAAACAGCCGTAAAGAGCTGCCTTGCCTCTCTACTCAGTCAGTATACAGAACGACGGGAGGGCACAGGGGAAGTGGGTCGGCACGTAGCCAACTCAAGCCGAGTGTGTAAAGTGCGGTTATCAACAGTATACGAGAAGAGCTGACAGCAAGTAATATGCATTTCCATATTTCGGTCAGTTGGTTTAATTTACGTCGAGTTTCCAGAAAAGCAAATAAGGTAGACACGGAAGATGGTAGGATAAATATTTTTTTGAATAAGCAAACCCCAGCCATGAATTGATTTATTACCTGTTACATTATTATTTTTGTTTTGATGGAGAAGTGAAAACAATGTTCAGCTATTGTTATCAATGTGAAAGCAATGTCCAGGTCATGCGTGACAAGACGTCGTTAAAATTTATCAGGGAAAACATAAATGGGTCACAACTCATAATAGACAATGAAGTAAAAGTAATTGTAAACGGCCATGCGACGATAGCCGCCCGGCAATGGCTGCGAGATTCGGGTTCGAGCCCTGGGCGGGCACCCGTCGTCTCGATGAGCCTCGACGTCGCACGAGTGTCGTTGACCACGGACAGGGTCCCCGGTAGAGAAGTGACATCTCCCAGCACGAGCAGTATAGACACCCTCTCTCCCACCCACCCTCAGTATTGATCTAGGTGCGAGCAACCAGACGCCGTCAGAGGGGCGTGGAGGCAGGGGGAGGTGGGGTGAATGCACCCTCCACGTTATACCCCCAGCTGTCTGCCGAATACCCTCCACGGTCTAAAACTAGACCGACACACGGATCACACCATATTAGGACTCGGCTGCGGGATTGAAATGGCTTTAAAACTACCCCAGAAATCTGATACAGACCCTAATTCAACTAAAGCTCTTTATCGCTTCAAACTAATTGAACCAAGAACACGCCATAAAATATTTATAGCACTTGAGCTGACAATGTACAAAATCGCAACTGGCTTATATTAGAATTCGCATTAGCTAATGTGTTCTGGGGTTTCGTGAATTAGCTTACAAATAGTATCCCAGTGAATAACACAATGGCGATAAAAGGGAATAAAATTTGCTCCTTACAGAATTACAGCGTTATCGTATACAATGACGGCAGTCGGCAATGATTCTATTGGAGATGAAACATATAAAACAGAACGACTATAAATCGCACCACATGGCACCCATGTACAAGCCAGGATTCGAACTAGGACAACCCAAGAACCATGGACACAGCGAGAAGGTACGACGGGCAATAAATGTCGGCATAGATGTGCTCCAGAAAATAAGAAGCAGGGGACAACGTTGTCATCCGCAATCAACTAAAATGTAAAAACCTTAAATATTTAATTCAGGCAAGTTAGAATCAGATTGATAAAAGTTGCATGTGGCATGTTTATAGTAATACAAACACGGCCTATTATTCCAATCGACAGGATTAAAATAAAATATGGTCCGCGATTATCCAGTACTGGATGAAGGGTGTTGGGCGTCGATACGTTTTAAGCCGGCTGGATCACGCACGGCCTTGCACAATGAGCATAGAAACAGCTGCTCAACGTAGTTTAGTGGTCAGTAATGGTAAAATAAGACAATAGCATAATTCAACAAAATATTCACAGCACGCACGAATATCACGGCTGCAAATCGCGCTTGTTCAGAATTTGCTTGTGTCACATCTCTTGCCAGTGAGCGAAACTTGTCTTGCAAATAGACGAGGGTGTCAAATATCGTCGTGTAGAGATTTGCGGTGGCCTAATGAACAAGACACCCAACACTTCAGTGCTTACCAAGATAAGATTTAAAGTGACACTAATGCAATTTCAATTGAATTCCTCCAGGCCCACCCACTGTGTATATCCTGTGTATCTTTGAGATTGTAGCAAGCAGCAACATAGACACGACCTCGTCGAAAAATGCGATTACGCAGTGAAATGCAAACACCCTTGAACCCTGAAACTCAATCTCAAATGTACAACCATGGATCGAGAGTTGAAACGTTATTCGTGCTTTCCAGAAGAGTACACCTATCAAGACGGGAGGGAATACTGTTGATAAAAGTGGCAGCCCTAATATGCAGCTCCGAAATGATATTACCCCTAGTTGAGGGAGGGATCCGAGGTCCCCCTCATAACTTGTCAGCCTGTTCAACAGATAGATGAATAATAGGTGAACTGTTATCATGCTTAATTAAACCATAGAAAGACCTCTTTTATAACGACATCTAACTTATAAGGAGAGGGGCAATCCAATCCAACGCTAAAAGGTCCCTGGGGCCAAGAATATCTTTTGTGTGACATCGACAACTTTTTCACCATCACTTGACGTTTTTCAACACTCTTCATAATAATTTATCAAAGCTTTTATTCTCCAATAATTAATCGCCCCTATTAATGGGTTATTTAATAATTTGAGAGGGTATGCAGGAAGCCGAAGACAGAAGCCATAGTTCCCGCTTGTTTCCGAATATAAACCTACCAATTATAGCCACCTATTTCCGACGAGGCTAATAATACTCAAGATTGACATAGCAGTTTATGCCGGAGTTCATAAGAAGTAGGGTGAGCTAGAAGTTCGCGATCTTACGTTACGACTTGCGTGAATAAAACTACCCGGCCAGATGTTTTGCATGGACTTTATGGTTCTATCCGAACAACACATAGACAAAATGCGACGTCAACTGACAAGTGTCAACCTGAACACTTTGGATAGGAGTAGGCAGAGTGCCACCGGTCGTAATTAATTACCATCATCTTTTCTCAAGTAATATTTAAAGAGATTGTTAATGCAGCGAGACCAATCGTGACGAGTAGTTAATTAATAAGCGGAAGCCCAATTAACAAAACAAACATGAATAGAGTTTAAACTGTTAGTCACTCTTTTAGAGACGTTAATTCTAGGGTTTATGACTGTAAACAAAAAACGTATGTAACGAATCATCCTGGTGTAATTAAAATACTTGAAAACTCTTCTTAAATAACTCAACAAGCCACTCGAGAGAGTGTACATTGAAATGAGGATGAATGAAAAGGACAAGAGTGGGATTTACTTCGTGAAAGCCGAGTTTACACAGACAGTTTCCCGACGAGTGCTTGTCAGACGTTGGTGAAGTGTTTGCTTTGATATCGGTCGGTAAACGTAGTAATCCGCCTTGAGCGAGGCTTGGCTGGGAAGTGTGTAGCGCGGGTTGCAGACTAGCACGGCGCACCGCAAGCCTCACATTCTTTGAGCTGGGTCGGGTCTATTCCACGGCAGAGTGGCCACCATTTCACGGCCAACGAGGGGTTGTCCACGGAAATTACGTTTTCGGGTGAAAGTCAGGAAACATTTTCTAAGGCCACAAAAACATTTCAACGCTACGTTTAAATGAAGAGGGTGATAAAATACGAGGGAATATTCCTGGTCAGTGGCAACCATGATAAATGGATTAATTATTGATACGATGAGGAGTGAGTAGGCTCACGCTCACACTACCATTAGCCACAGGCGAGGGAGGAGTTGATGATAGAGGTGGCTAGACTAACTGGAAGGAACGAATGGGTTGTGATTTGTGTTACGTTTCTGAGCGATGTTCATGAATACTCACTTATAGTCACTAGAGAAACGCTGCTAATCGAAAAGAATCGACCAAGAAAAAGAGTGAGTGGGAGTTAAATGCAATAAAGAAAATAACTAATTTGTTTCATTACTAGTAAGTACACGTACATAATTATCCCATTTTACTGACAAACTACCTCTTCTTTTACGCCTACGCCTCAATCGTCCACCAAAAGTCAATTCGTAGACCACGGTCACCAAGACAACTGGTTGCGATGTGGAGGAAAATGCGACATTGTGATGAAGGGGTGGAGAGGCACGAAGGGGTAGGATGCAAATTAAAAATGCGAAAATGTCGGAAAGAGTTCCTCGAGAGAACGTCTACCTCCCTCTGACTCCGAGACAGGATGAATCGCTTCCATTGTAGATTACAAAATAGAATATCCGTTACTTGATATACTAGTTGTCCCGTCTGTCTTTTGATCATCATCCACAACAACAGTGGAGTAACGCGCTTCCTTGAACAACAGAACACCCGGGTGGCTTCCGTTCCCTTTAAACAGCGCCAACACGCAGCACTTGCTTCCGTAATAGGTAATTATCTTCATTAGTGATGAGCGGAGTAATTGGAGCTCATTGTGTCGAGGAGTGTGGGCGACGCTAGCAAACTGTTGACACTCTCTTATCTCGCCGGGACCGAGACAAGACGAGAACTTGTTATTGTATATTAGAAACAATCTAGAAGACGCCAGCGCCCGGGGGTGGTTTCAACAGTGCGCGTTTCCTCCTGCTAGAAGGGAACAAGGAAACGAGACAAATTCGAGTAATTGTAACTCGTGAAACTCCTTTGGTTACTTCATTTCGAAACTAGCCACTTTTTCCTCTCCACTTTACAATGAGGTTAGTAGAAGAATTTCGTATTTCATCACCGAGCATTTTCAGGTCCAAGACATTCTTGATGAAGAAGGAGAAGAGACTGAATAGACCTATAAGTTTCCAAAATAGTTTTAAAATTGGTTCAAATTGAAACTAGAAAGTCGGCATTGGCTTGTTTGAACACAAACACTTGAAAAACGTTGCAGAAAGAGAAAGAATTGAACATGCATTTAGAAAATTAGAATATTCCTCCAATCATTGAAAATCATTTAACAATTCAGTTATGCTAACGAATGCAGAACGGAACCTTGGAAAACAAACACGCTTGACGGACGGCAACACTTCTCCCCTCACCGGAAGACAATCAACCTCCAGTGCTTGGCTCTTGGTGTTACTTCCACGACCCCACCGTCAGGTCGATACTTTTCTGCTTTTCCGACACGCGAGAGGAAAATGGTCTACGAGTTGACCCAACAGAAGGATGACTTTCCCCCAATTAGTCGGGGGAATCGAAATCCTGGATTCGGGGCAATCCCCAAGCGTCATTAGCACCGGCTTCTGCGGACTTGGCTAGTTTGGCGAGTAAACTTCGGGGCGTGTTGTGTGAACTGGGCATTGACTCGAGAGACGAGTGGAAAACAATTAAGACACCTCGTTTAGTAGATAAGACGGGGCATGGCATCTTGATCGCGCGCCGCTACGAGATGGCGCACACCTCACGCTGCATGAGCCACAGTGTTTGTTTACTCGCTCGTGGCTGTACTAGAGTAAACCTCCATCAACGATCCAACACTTCGGCTGATGAAATATAGTTAAACGATCCCGTTTTCACACAAGAATAAATAGCTTCGGGCAAGAGCCAAACGGTGTTTTTGTTGTTGCTAAGCGAATCGAAGAACTACACAGTTCACACCCACGCCTGCCTCTCTCGCACAGGGCGCAATGCTCCCCGTTGCTAAGGGCAACCGGCGCCGCAGCCAGAATCGTCCCAGACGTTGGTTGCTATGGTGACCATGGCCGAACACGCCGGGCAAGTCATCGCGTCGGTTTAACATTGCTCGGGGTTAATCCATGAACTAATTAATTAAGGGGAAGGCGTGTCGGAGTAGAAATCCATTGTTGCAGCTATTTATCATTGTCAACAATATATTTTGTTAACACTTGATTATTAATGGTGTGTCATTATATTATCACGAAATATTTGAAAATGGCTTTCTCAAGATGGTGCATTTGTTAAAACGTTTATAACAATGCGTTTGTGAACAGACTTTATAGTAGTAAAAAAAAAAAGTAGCCACGTGGAGATTGGGAGAGTAAAGTCAATTTCAAATAGAGTGCAAATAAAAAGTCAGTTAAACACTCCGGGCCACTTTCATCAGGGCAGCTTCAGCCCCACGGCTCACCACGGGCGACGAGAAAGAAACTTGCCAGCAAAATGAAAATGAGAGACGGCCATAAGCGGAACTATACTACAATCATGGGCGTCCACGGGGGGGGGGGGGTCTTAGTTGTCCCCCCCCCCCCTACGAAAAACCCTGCGGACGCACATGATACTAAAAATGATACTTTTATAATAACACGCACGAATGTATTTACCGACGAAAATGTAATTATATATTTATCCTGCAGCTGCACATAATAATTGATAAAATTTCATTTAATCACCAAGAAGAAAATGTCACGGGTGTGAACTGACTGCTCAACGCGGAGCCGGTGGAATCAGGCTCAACAATCGAACTAAAGACAAAGAGAGCGAGTGCACTATAGGAGGTGGCGGGTGTACTACTGTACAGAGCAAACGGAGTGCGATACAGTGGAATAATATATAACACGAACCCGGGCACTGTGAGCAGAGCAATCAAACATCTTATCGGTAAAACAGGACGGGGTGGGCCGATAACTCGTTCAGAATCGATTTAAATTCATCATTAAAACATACCTGCGTCTGAGAAAGCAATAAAATGGCCGCCGTTTCACTGGTAACTCGATCACGTAATCTCCTCTCATACTCTTGCCGGGTTGGATAGTGTTGCACTTACAAAGCAAAGGGGTGGGGGGGGGGGGGAGACACGTGTCGTCTGTGTTTTGCATCGCATCCGCACAAACTGTCACTCGAAACTTGAGTGGCACTCGATTAATCCGTCATCGATGTAAACACACATCCATCAACTATAGTGTGGGAGACATTCAAGGATCAAGTAGCATCTTGGCTACGTCTCGACACAACAACGAGGGCGAAACCATTATCGGTTGGTGGAGTCAAGTTTAGCGTTGAAAGATCGTAAAATAAAAGGGAAAAGGAAAATGTATTAATTGTGTTGGTTGGTGGTTGGTGACGACCTGCATATTGGATGGTAGCTACAACACCCCGCAAGATCCACTGGCAATAAATAAAAATGTGATTTGTCAATCGAGGACGCGGGGCTATCAGAAGCGTCAAACCCGAGGAGGAGGGTAGGAAGGACTTCATCAAACTTCTCCTTTGTTTTCTAACTTTTTGGCTCAATTTCAAGTCAATTTCCGGACACAAATCAAAGTTTCCTGCCGTTTCGCGCGTTTCCCCTATCAGAGCCGGGCAGAGGGAAGTGAATTACATTGTTTGAACATTAATCAAACTCTTGCAAGACACGGCTCAACTGCTAAGCAAGTCAGTCTGTCCGGGCCAGAGTGAGACGCACATCGTCTTGGCGCAAGAGATCGCTCATCATTACGGTCAGCACGCGAGCACACGCACAGCTTGCGAAACATGGGAGCTCACGCACATTCCGCTGGCAGGCGTAATTCCAGCCGATCACATCCCGGAAGTTGGTGCGTTTGTTTACGTTCCTCCACAAAAGGCAATGGATGGGCTCTTCACTCGGTCCGCATACCTCTGCGCAGTTCCAATAATTGGCAGTGAGGCAACCGACATTCTCGTGTCGCGGACACACCACAAGGCCATGGGTTCGACTTGGAATCCACACGCGTGGAGAAAGACAAACAAATACGTCGAGAGAAAACTAGCCAATAATACGACAACAAATGCGAGACTTCTTTCTACGCAACTGGCACAGGTTAAAGGTTGGCATTCCATCATTCACACCCGCCTCACCTTGGATCGCATGCGTTGTTTTAGCTACCAGTAGAGATTAGCTGTGTGGTGGTTCGTGCTGTCAAGTTGACTTAGAAAACATCTATAAACCCAAGTCAGCCTTTATCCTATCAACAGAACCAAATGACACTGACAAAATGTTTGGTTTACTCGTACACCGAAAACCTTTCCCATCCTGTTTATTTACCAAAAGAAAAGTGACAAGAAAAGTAAAGAACCCTCAACTCAAGACTAAAACATCTGTTTCAGAAAAAATGTCTTCAAGAGAAGAAAATTTTAAGAATTTTACGTTTTCTGCTCTCATCATGCAACCGTTATGTAAAATCAGCATTTGGGGTGGAAAAGTGGTCAGACTTTGAAATAATCGCTGGAAAATAACCCTAAACTTTAAATAATAATAATAATAAAATATAATAATATATAATAAAGATGTATATAAGATTATTAAAATTTATATCAGTCATCAATGAGTACTAAAATTAATATAACCAACGTTTACTACTCAAACTGATGCTATAGGTTGTCGCCACTCTTATAGAATCCTTCCATTCGCGGCCTGTCAGCTATAAAACCCACATTATAGAAACTAGTAATGTTCAGGGATTCGAGCCGGAATGCAGCATCGGTTTTAGTGAAGATGTAATTTCAAAACATTTACGTTGATTCGCGCGCCAGCTTTCTGCACGGTTGGAGCTACCGTAGAAAATTAGCATATAATAATCTACCATAACGAGGTGTGAGTTGATTGGTAATCTTTCTTTACGAGTCGAATTAGGATATTCGCGCACGACTCGCTCGCCTGGTAACAACTCGGAAGACAGTTATATAAATGTGATCGCATTTGTACTCTAAATCAAGTAACCTGTCACACATTTTAGCTTCCTCCCTCCAAGCACCGCACAAGAACCGTAGCTGGCTACCAATTTGGCGCTAGACTGTCTGTAGGAATTGCTGCGCGTGTCTCGTTCTCCCCCGTGCACGTGAGTCGCATCCCGAGCGCGTGACATGACGTCACGTGCGCTCGCCGGAAGGAGCCCTCGGCTCGGTGAGCCAGCAGGAATATGGAATAGAGTTAATTCAATTCACTCAGGAGGAAGGAAGGAAGTAGTACATGCTTTCAAACTAGGAGCTCGACGACTGAAATAAACTATTGTCTTAAAAGCCTTCAACGGGGTAAATGCAAATGTGCTCATTTACTATATAAACCGATGCAAAAACTTATTTAAACGACTCTTTTTTGTTTCCGCTCAACAAACCACGCAGGGTCATTTATTGTAGCATCTGTTCAGCTATGCTGATAAGTGTAGGGGAGGGTGACGAGACTGATGTCAGTTTCCGTACGCCTGACATAGACGAATAACACCAAGACCAAATTTTCCATTTCCTCTCAATAATAAGGAAAACATGCGAGTAATATCTCAAGTGTCTGCGGACACGAAGCTCTTATCTCACAGTCTACCTTGTATTCGACAGCATCATCGAGAAATGTATCGGATTCGGAATGGCCGTGGACGCGAAACTTGCGGGGTTTCACTAATTGCGAATTCTGTTTGGGAAATTAATTCGGGAATGGGTAAAACCGGAAACACGAACCAATGAAACCAGTCGCTCGCGGCGCGACTGCAAAACCCACTTCCGATAATTGGAAAGACCGCGATAAATCTTGGGTAAACAATTTCCACGCGACTGAAATCCGGGGAGCAAATCAGTTTATTGCTCGGATTTGATTAGCGATTACGCGCGGAGCATTTGCATGTTGTCGCCCTCGCTTGTAAACGCTCTACCCTCTTAACTTTACCTCTGCGATGTGGGAGAGATCAACACGACTCCCAGAAATTACAATCAAATCAGCCAAGCGATCTAATCTAACTGCTGTTGTAGATTTCAGGCATTTCGCCTCTCATTGGAAACGAATGGTTTCGGTGAACACCTAATCCGTTTGAACTGCCTGCAATGATTGCAGCAATCTCCCACTTGCTATGAACCAGACTAGATTCTAAGAATGTGTGTATTCATGACCTTTCAAGTCATCATGGAGCGTCATCTATTAATAAACGTAGGGTAATAAAGTAATAACGCTGCATCCGTCAAAGTGCATTCCTTCTGATTCCGATGCCCTCGTTGGTATGTAGCGCAGCCAGCCCGGCTAGGGTACATTCCAGAGAGTGACAGTGCGTGTATCCCATCCACCCTCGCAACGGCTGCGTGGTCTCTTCGGGCGACGAGACGTGCTGCATCTCGGACGAATCCGAACAGGAATATTCCATTAGAGTTCTTTCTTAGACACATTCAAGCACTACCCCGAGATTTGCGAGATGATGTGATATGTCACGTGGTTGGGTGACAACGACGACGTGACGACCAAGATAAGGAGGGAGTTGACGAGAAAGAGGGCGGGCGTTTCTGTCTTCAGGACAAGTTGAACGACATTGTTACCTACATCGTATCAATATCATAATTCTGATGGGTTTCTTATGTGTTCACGGTTCATATTAGTTTAATTTCGAATAGTATAATTAACATCATTACGCCGAATGGTATGGAGTGCAAATCGCGCAGCTTATGAAATGTTGGTCTACTCGTATGACTGTGGAACTTATCGTCAAACAACACCCTCTTCATTCGACGATTTTCAAACGATACTGGTAGGCCTAGAGACAATGTAATTCAAGTATGACCAGCTGAGAAAACAATGGAGTTAGGACTAACCCCAAAAAATAGTTGATTTAATTTATGACCGTTTAACCGTGTCGCTCCGATGACTTATGTTAGGGATCACTTTTGTAATTGGACGCTACTGTTATCCTGGTTCTCTGGGTTTCACTTTGTTTCCCCAGCTGTGCAATGACAAGTAGAGTTATTTCATCCTCGTCTAGCCGCAGTTATCTTTGGACGTGTGCAGTGCGGTTCCGGGTAATACCGATGTGGTCTCGGTATCCCCCTTATCAAACGGCCGATTTAGATTCCCTCGTTCGCGGTATCCGGACTGCAACATCCATCCCGAGTGCGATGACACAAGTGTAGGCCTACACACACAGAGGACGTCTCCACATCATTAAGGACGCACCAACAACTAACAAGACGATACAGAATAGACGAGCGCCCTCGTGCTATCAAACAGCACGCACGGCGCACACGATCCCATCAAATTAATATCAATCTTCCTCTGGCCGTTCAAACACTCGCACACACCGAACAACTGGTGAATTCCTCGCCCCAATGATTAGATCATAAAGATCAACCAACAGTACCGAGTAACTTCGAGAGTTATAGCTTTTTAATGCCTCGCGCCGCGGTGGTGGTGGCGCCCCCTCGCTAGCACGCCGAGGTGTTGACTCGGGAGCCGTCGCATCCCCCAAGACTTCCCACGCAGCAGTTCCGTAGAGATAAAAGGAAATGGAACGGGTTGGCCACAAAGGGCTGACGGAGCACTCGTCTTCTGTTCGTGTGTTTCGGAGATAGATCCTGGGGCAAACTGTAATCGAACGCCGGGGGCGACTTTGTGTAGACAATAGCAGCTCGCCGAGATAAATCGAGACTATATGGCTACTATATTGAATTGGCATCGTTTTCAATTTTCTCTCTCACTTCTAGAAAGCAGGAGAACATACGTGTTGTATGTCGAGATTTGCAGAAAGTAGCTACATACAGACAAATTATTTATTGGCCAGTGGGCGTGTAAATTGAATAAGCTGACTCGCTCGTGCGGGAGTCGTGCCTAAGCAAGTAGTAATTTCCTGTCGACGACAACGACAGACTTGTTATTGTTTGCACAGAACTCGACTGTGGTACCGTACATCAGTCATGGCAGTGGTTTACGCGTATTGGTAAAGTTTGAGAAATATAGTTGAATAGGTACAACAAAATCAGTATAAAAAAATACAAGAAATTACAAAATTAGTGGGCGTAGCCTCGGAAGTTCGAAGAAACCAACTTTTTACGTAGAACTCTTGTCAGTGTAATGACAGTGGCGAGTCGCAATACATACACACCCGAAGAGAACATTCATCCTCTCGCCACGTAGTCTACTCTCGTCATGCGTGCCAGCACGTGGTGACGGGAAGGGAAGGTCACAGTGATCACCACTGAGACACTTGACTTCCGGTGTCGGATCGAGCCTAGGACGGGGTGCCCGATAGCAGCATTACCGAGGTTGGTGTCAAGCAAATACTAGCCACATATGAGAAGCATGGCGACTCGTGCTATTGTGCGCTGGTAGCTGTAGCACCACCACCATAAATCATCCATCTCCATTAAACTAATTTTTTGATAAGTGCAATGTGATGTATTGTAAAATTTAAGTATTCAAAATGTACCGCGGCCGTGCTGCAAGAGTGGCGCTGATGGTCAACTTTTTCAACCGCGTAGTACATGTAGATGATGTTTTGAACCAAGCATAATAGTAGGAACCTCGCGTTGCTCCGCACCGAATTCGACGATTTAAGCCCTTTTAGCACGCAACGACAGGGAAAATAACACGGTTAAAACGAAGTCGCAAACGGTCTTCTGGTGCTATCGGGAGCTCGCGCACTCGGGCTCTGTATAGTTCGCCCGCTAGCCTCGCACCCTTGCAATCACTTCACTCGTCAGTCGTCAGTCTTAACCCTACAGCAGTCGCTGTAGGTAATTGTTGTTTAATTTAAATTGATTGCAGTTTAATTGTTATTCAATTATTTTATTTGTGTGGATGAGGTGGGTATTGTGACAACCTCACACACCCCTCCTTCCCTGTCGGACACTAGAACGGCCATATGCATGATTACCGGTTGCTGTATATAGCACCACCTGTATAATGTCCACGAGCCGCCATATGAGAAGGCTTCATTGCATAGCATCCAGATCTCACTGGAAGGGAAGGGAAGTCAGTTGCCAGTATTCCACTTACTTTGCAGAAAGACGCTTTAGATAAATTACGTCGACGCTACGTAAACCACTTGGCCATGGCTTTACCTTCATGACTTTTAAAACGTCGTTTTGAAAGGAACGCATGGAAACGAATGGTTTCAGAATCAGACATGTAAATTACAACATAAAACAATCACATAATAACTGGAGAGTGACTAATGCGAGACATTAGATACTTTACGAAATCGAGCGTTTGATGGAGTACATGCAAGACGGTGATTATGCGCAATTACTGTTGTTACACTACATCAACACAATAATATGCCATATACAGCCGTGGTTATAGTGTTTCGGGATGACTACAGTGACACAAAAGAGTGGAGGCCCATTCCTTTTGTCTTCAGCTCCTGGGCGCAGGCATAGAAGGTGAACAACAAAACTATAAACAGTTTTCTTGAGAATACGGACGGAAACGATGGGCTGAAGTCGTATAATATTAATACACTCATAAACATGCGCCCAGATGCCGTTTCACACTCTGGTGAGTTTCAAGTTGTATTCGAATTAGATTGGCTCCGAGCCGGGGGCTATATAACCACAATTAAACTGTGTAGTTCAGTTTGGAATGTGAAAAGCATGTTTTGTTATTGACATGCCAAGCATAAACAACTGCGCGTACGGATATGGCATATTATACTAAATCCAAATTATTTCCATACTCTAAAGGGGAGAAATGACTACAAATTTTAATATTCGCTCTTCTGCACGCTCTACATTGAAGTGAGACGAAGTCGAGAAATTCACCAATCAACTGGGAAAACATGAAAACCGAACTCTAATATACACAATGTGATTTGCTGAAGTTCAATCCCAAATTGGTCAACTGAAAAGCGTTGATTCCAACGGGACTCGAACCGGCAACGTATGCGAGCCAGGTTGTCACCAGCCACACCGTCACGGGCCATGCACTGTCACGACCTGTTTCCTTCCACTGACATCGCTTCTGCTTCAGATGCGGGCACTACACGAAAACTACACATTTCCTCGACGAGAGATGATATCATAACGTCTTGCATGCGCGCCTCCGCCTCGGTGGTAGGTAGAGGCACAGTGACCCACTCACTGCACGAGTTTCAACTACCTCAATATTATTATGATACAGTTTCTACGCGAATTCGGTGCAATGACCGACTGACACTTGGGGTGTTGCTGGAGTGCAGGAATCAGGTGTTGCTCAGGTAGGCGCGGTACCTGATCGGTTACACAAGCAAGACCATGACTTCACGAAGAAAAGTGAAATTACCAGAAATTATTAGATCAATCAAGTACACTAAAAATGCAAACATACGACGTGATTTTATTTGCATCGTGTGAGTACATTTTTAGCGGCATATCAGTGCAAGGCGTAAAAAATTACAACATAACATTCCATACTTGAGTAGCTGTACATCTTGCATCCTAATTAGCGAGGCGAGACGCACAAAGCAAATGCGTGGCTGACACACTGAGATAGCTCACTCCCTCACCTGGTGACGGCTTGCTATCGCCTTGTGTAGTTTCAGATTGAGATATATGGGAATGAACAAGACATCACATCAGTATGTGGGTGGGGTGTAGCATTATATTGGCGCATCACCCAAGGATACGCGATGGCACGCACAGAGCCGAGGCCTAATGGGCGTTGGACTTGGTGCACCACGGCCGGCTACTGTGCGAGTTGGTTCCACATGAAAGGAGGCTGGAAATTGCTGTTCTGAAGTCTAAACCCGTGCCAATGAAAACTTCACGTTCACACGACCCAAAACAAGAGATTTAATTATTTTAGCGGCATGTGTTCTCGAAATAAAACGGCAATTTGGCATCGAAAAGTAGTTCTGACTTCTAACTTAAATACGAAAAACATAATTCGGTGATGATATGGCTGTTTAAAAACTACTCAAGTCTTTTAATAGATTTAATTATCGCAGGGTGGGTAACTATTTATTACGTGACGGCAAATAAATCTCGGCAGTTTCCTTGGCGGGCAGCTGCTGGATACTTCAGTCACAACCTATCAACACCGGGACAAAGAGAAATGTGGAAGCTAATCGAGACGATTTAGTGGTTGTTTCTAAATCTACTTCGGCAAGAACTATCGTTTCGGAGAGGAAGATCGTCATCTAAATGAAGTAGGGCCTACCAAACTTGGTTGTTGGAGGCTCATCTCATCCGACTTTCAACAATAATGGTAGTGCGCCCTCCTGCTGACTGACCAAGGCTTATCTTCAATCTAGCAAATCGAATTGTGCATTAAAAAGTGCAAATGAGAACAATTTTCATAATGCATCTCGCTAGCAGGAGGCAATTACCCCGTGACGTCACTCACTCGTGACAGAGGAAGAGCCCCGTCATCTTCAACGATGAGAGGGCCCAAGTGTCACTCGACCTCACTCCCTCCCTCGCAAGTAGTGTCACAAACAAACAGGTGGTCGCATCTTCATGGTGACAGTTTCACACGGGACGGGAGACGACCACGAGAGTGAGGCTAGCAACCAACGAGATCAGGAGCGCAGGAATGGAATGCGGTGCGGCAAGATGCATCGCGCGGACCAGCCGTCACTAATAAAACATTCCGTCGCTCCGGCCAGAGTTCTCCGACCTCGACCACGCGCGTGGGACCAAAATCCTCAGTAGGAGGGAAATGGGGTTCTGGCGCCCCTGTTTTTCCGGAGCCTGGGACCCACCGATCCGCGCGCGCCGCTCATGTATAAGACGTTCGACTTTCACTTTTAACATAGCATACACAATTAGATGTATATTGTTATTTGAGGCTAGGGCGCGCAACGTACGACACTCTAGACCATAGTAATTAGATTGATATTAGTATGCTACAAACCGTTGCTGTTACCCCCATTTTTTGCGTTTCAACTTCACCCACTCTCTACTCACACCATTATAATATCGTTGATTGAAATAAATTGTTTTACCTATATAGACTTGTACCTGTCCAACATTATAACGAGATTTTTGGGTTAAGGTTTCCTTAACTTCATGAACAGATCCTTTGTTCTTTTAACATCTTTCTCATGATCTCAAGTGACGTTGGGGTTCTATTTATAGTTAATTAATTATTGTTTTTCCGGAGCACGTATTTAGTTATATTTTATAATTCCCACTATTATTTGTGATTATTTTTCGGAGCAGTTTTAATAACTAAACTTATATATTATACCTCAATACTATTTGCACAGAATATATATTTTTAATAAAGCGACATCTTTCACTTGGACTTCACAGGGTGCGTTCTACTACAGTTCCATTCATAGAATGTTAGAGCTTTTATTATCCAGAGTTTAAATACTACAACCTATATTAAATCCTTTTGATTTCCCTTATATATCCACTTATAACAAGATTTGGGTTGGGTTCTTTAGGTTTGCATGAACGATTCCTCTGTTCTTTAGCACCTACCACAAGATCTCAAGTAACGATATTCTATTTATAGATTAATTACGTTTTGGTTTTTCCGGAGCCAATATTTGATTACCTTTTTCCCTCTGTTTCAACTTCTCTCCTAACCTACTCTTTCCTCGACACCCCTCTAATTGTAGGGTTAGTCAAAAATTGCTATACCTGTCTAGGCTTGTACCTCTTCAACATTATGACGAGACTTGTTGATTCTTTAGATCTTCATGAACGAAGTCCTTTTTTCTTTTAACACCTGTCTCACGATCTCAAGTGACGTTATCTATTAATAGTTTAATTAATTATTGTTTTTCCGGGGGCAACGTATTTAAGTTATATTTTATAATTCACTATTATTTGTGTATTATTTTTCGGAAGCACTACAACTTATATATTTTTACACTCAGTACTATTTTGCACAGAAATATATATTTTTAAAAAGCGGCATTCTTTCACTTAGGACTTCACAGAGCGCGTTCTTCATACATTTTCCATTCATAGAATTATAGGGTTTTATTACCCGGAGCATTTTAAAATAACTACAACCTATATATTAAAATCCAATTCGATTTCTTTTACATTCTCCAACATTATAACAAGACTTGTTGGATCTTTAGGTTTGCATGAACGAACTCCATTGTTTTTTTAAGAACCTACCTAAAGGTCTCAAGTAACGATATTCTATTTAAAAATTAATTACGTATTTTTTTTTCCGGACCCAAAATATTTAATTACCATTCTTTTTTTTTCAACTTCTCTCCTAGCCTACTCTTTCTCAACACCCCTCTAATGTAGGGTAGTCTAAAATTGTTATACCTGTCGAGGCTTGTACCTCTTCAACATTATGACGAGACTTGTTGGTTCTTTAGGTCTGCATGGACAAGTGTTTTGTTCTTTTAGCACCTACCTCAAGAGCTCAAGTGACGTTCTATTTATAGATTATATACGTATTGTTTTTCCGGAGCCAAATATCTAATTACAATTCTTTAATTGTTTTGTTCTACTACTTGTGAGAATACTTATTCCATCTTTATACTTAATTTAAATCACGAATGAAAAACTGTACTCTGTTATATTATTTTATTTCTAACTAGCACAAATTATAATTACGTTATTTCCTCCCCTACTTAGCTTATTAGCACATTTGAATGAACTAACCTATTAATATCTTTACCCCAAAATTCATACGTTTATACTTTACTGTGGAAGGTACGGCTCTTCTTCTCCTTCATGTTGCTTTATAGTTTACACTATCAATTCATCGTAGAATAAAAAAAAGTAAAAAATATTCTCATTTAGAAAACAGGGGTTGTTATTATTGCTAGATAAAATCAAAAAAAAGTTATTGGTTGTTGGTGTTGTTGTTTGACTAGAGGTAACTCATGCTTTTTAGCGTAACTTAGCACATTTGAGATGCTCCTTTGTCGGTCGCTGCCAACAAATGATAAAAATACTATATTATTTTCATAGTTATTTAAATGACAAATACAGGTATTAACGCAAAGCACTGACAATGTTTCAACTTACAAACAATAAGAAAACCTTATTACAGCCAAATATTTCCAGACAAAAACCATTATCTCGCTAAAATTCTAATGTTATTTTCCACTTTGGAACAAATGTAGTATATTTTCCTGCAGATAACTACTTTTTTGACTTCATTTGCATGTAGGTGCTTAAAATTTCGAATTGTAAAGACATTGCAAAGTAATTTAACTTCTTTGTTGAAAACTTAAACAAATAAGCTGATTTTTTCCAGCAAATACTAATTTTGTTTTGTTAATTTGTAAAAACGGCGATTCAAACTTTATTTATGTATGCAATTGTTAGTTATTTTTGCAACTCGTGTCAAAACCTCTAATACACGTAGTGAATTTATATCACAATAAAAGGTACTTCAAACTTTTGAATTATGCATGCAAATGCTAGCTTTTTTTGAAGTCTGTTGCAAAACTCTCACAAACACTGTGAATTTTTATTGCAATACTATTATTTCGCCATTTGTAAGAAGGTGCTTCAAACTTTTGAGTTCTGCTTGAAATTTAAAAGTAATTTTTAAAACCTTGTATCAAAAACTTTCACAAATGTAGTGCCTGCAAATCTATTTGTTTGGGGCTTAATTTGTAAAGAAGGTAGCCTACTGCGAATTTTGATTGTGCAACACATTTGCAGGCTATTGTTTACCACTTTGTTTCTAACTCTTTAAAATTGTTGTAAGTGTTTACATTTAAAACTATTGGGTGTTGATAAGTTATAAGGTACCTCTTTGCAAACAGTAGTTTTGTTTGAAATTGTACTTAGTTTTTTCACATTGCTTTTAAACTTTAACAAACGTGGTGAATTTTTCCTCATGAACTTTTTTACAAACTGCAAAATTCAGATAAGTTTTCTAAGAAAAAATGTATGCAAAACAGGTAAGTTTTCTTGCATGTAAGCTCAATTCTCTAGTTTATTTGCTGATAGGGGTAGCAATGTCAAAGTATTTCCTTACAAATTATTTACAAACTACAAAGTTGTTTACAAAGAAAATGGGTGCAAACAGTTAAGATTTCCAGCATGTGTTTAAAATTTCGTTATTGTTTCAAAATGTGGGAAATTGAAGTCTTTTCTTACAAACTTCTTAAAACTACAAATATATTAATGATTTTGTAAAAAAAAAAAAAAAGTATGCTGGACAGATAAGTTTGCCAGCATGGGTTTCAATTCTTTATTTATTTATTTTTTGCTGCAATGCAACTAAATGTTAAAAGTGTTACCTTACAAACTGTTCTAAATATGTTGTAGAGAAAATGCGTTCTAAACTGTAAAGTTTTACTGAATGTGTGCTCATTTCTTTAGTTTAATTAGTTGCAATTGGACAAAATGTTAATTTACCCTTAAAAACTCTCAATTTCCTCATACTTTGTACAGAACATGTATTAAAACAGTTTACTTTTTTGCTGCATGTGCGTATATTTTACCTATTCCATAAGTTTTGCAAAAGTCTTTCCTTTAACTACTTTCAAACTACAAAAGTATTAATACTTTGTAAAGAAATTACGACCAATACAGTAAAGTTTTCCTGTGTGTATGCTTATTTATTTATTTCAGTTGTTGTAAATACTTTGTAAAGAAAATGTTTTTCAAGGTTTCCTGCATGGTGCTTATTTATTTAGTTAATTTGTTGTAATAGGAAGAAATGTTTAAAGTTTTACATTGCAATCTTTCAAGTTCTTACTACTCTGTGAAGAAAATGTGCACAAAACAGGTAAATTGTCCTGCATGTGTGTTCATTTCTTTAGTTATTTGTGGCAATACGAGGAAATGTTAAAAGTTTTACCTCAAAATGTTTAAAAGATCTTACTACTTTGTAAAGAATATGTTCGCAAAAGAGTTAAGTTTTACTTCATGTGTGCTCATTATTTAACTAATTTCTTGCAGTGATAGGAAATGTTACAAGTTTTATTTTACTAAGCTTCAGGTTCTTGCTACTTTTGTAACGAAAGTGTATACCAAACAGTTTTAAGTTTTGCTGCATGTGTGTTCATTTCTTTAGTTAATTTGTAAACGTTTTACCTTGCAAAGTTTCAAGATCGTACTACTTGGCAAAGAACAAGTGCATCAAATATTTGTTTTCTAGCATGTGTGCAAACATAAAAATAGTTTGTTTTAGTTTTATCTTGGTACTTCCCTACAAATTGTTAACTTCTAATAATTTTTTAAGATATTGTGTACAAAACTGTTCATTTTTTTTACACGTGTGATAATTTATTTCTAAATTTCTTGTCATTGGTGGAAATGTTACAAGTATTGACTCACAAACTTTTAAGTTTTTTTATAAATTTTATTTTTTCTATTTTGTAAAGAAAATGAGTCCAACACAGTTACGTTTTCCTGCATTTGTGTTTATTATTTAGTTAATTTGTACAACACGTAAAAAATTTAAAATATAAAATCCTTAAAAATCCTTGAATATACAAAAGTTTTATTATATGCACAAAAAAAGATGTACAAAAAAAAAAAGTAAATTTTTACTTTTTGTATTTATTTCTTTAGTTGATTTGTTTGCAAGGGTCGAAAAATTGAAGTGTTTACTTGCATTCTTACACTTAAATTTTACTGTTTTTGTTTTTTAAAAAAAAAATGTGTGTAAAACAGTTAAGTTTCCCCGCATGAAAATTTTTATTTCTTAGTTATTTGTTCCAATTAGTGAAATTTAAAAAACTTGTCCTATAAACTTCTAAGAACTATAAAGTTAATAATATTAAAGTTAACTAAAGATGTGCAAAAAAAAAACAGTTATAATTTCTGTCTTGAGTGTTTATCACTTTTAGTTAATTTTTGCAATGGTGGAAAATTAAAGTTTTTTCTTGCAAACCTTTATTACTTAAGTTCTTAATAACTTGTTGTATAAATGTGTGCAAAAACAGTTTAATTTTCTTTTGGTATTATTTTATAAGTTACTTTTAATTTCCTGGTGAAAATATTTTGTAAAATCCCTTTTTCTATTTTTTAAATAATGGTGAAACTAGTTATTTCCTAACGGGTTTTATTTTTTTTTAAAGTATGATAAAAAGGAGATTACAATTTCCTGGATGTAAACCCAAACCTGTAACTTTTTCATTAATATATTACAAAAAAAATGACCGTGTGAAACTTAACGTTTTGACCCATTTTTAACAAAAGAAAACTGATTTTACGAAAATATTTTTAAAACCCTGAAATAAAATGTATTTTAAAATATAAAAAACATTAAAATTACCTGTGTTCAACATTTATAACATTTTAAATTAAATTAAAAAATGCAAAAAAACTAATTTTCAACCCTGCAAAAAAATTAACTAGATAAATAAAAAAAATTATAACTGTTTTTGCACCCTTTGTTAACATTAATTATTAAATTAAAGTTTCTAGAAGTTTATAGGAAAATTTTTAAAATTTCACTAATTGGAACAAATAAAATTTTAAAAAAATATAACATCATGCGAATTAAATGTGTTAACAATTTCTTTTAAAAAACAATAACAGGTAAAGTAATGGTTAAGAATCATAAAACTTAATTTTTCACCCATTCAAAAATCAACTAAGGAATAAAACCCAAAGGAGAAATTTAATTTTTTGTCACTTTTTTGTGATATATTAAAAACTTTAGTATTCAGAATTTTTAAGATTTTATATTTTTAATTTTACGTGTTTAACAAATAAAAATAAAAAAATAAACACACATGCAGGAAAACTACTGTGTTGAAAAACCCTTTTCTTTAAAAAATACAATAAACATAAAATTTAAAAAAAATACAATGGAGTCAAAACTTAAATTTCCCCTGAAAATTAGAAAAAAATCAACTGTAAAAAAAAATGAACAGTTTGAAAATATTTAAAATTATTGAGTAACAATTTTTGGGGTACCCAAATAAAACTAAAAAACTATTTTTAGTTAAACCTAAACAAAAAAATTTTTTGGACTTTTCTTTGCCAATATAGATTTGAAACTTTGCAAGGTAAACGTTTACAAATTAACTAAAATAACACATGCAGAAAACTAAAAATGTTTGGAACATTTCGTTAAAAATACAAAACCTGAACTTAGTAAATAAAACTTGTAACATTTCCAATACTGAAGAAATTAGTTAATATGACCACATGAAGAAAACTTTCTTTCGAAAATACTTTACAAAGAGTAAACTTAACATTTTATAACTTTAACATTTTGTATCCCCAAATACTAAAGAAAGAACAATGAGACAATTCTGTTGTGAATTTTTAGAGAAGTAAAACTTAAAACTTATAACAAAATTGTAACATTTCCCATTCAAAAAAATACTAAGAAACGAAAAACAAAATTAGCTGTTTTGCAACTTTTCTTTCAATATAGACTTTGAAAATTGCAAGTAAAAACTTGACATGTTATTTAAACAATAACCCCAAAAAATAAACCCCGCAAATTCGCGCAAACACTTTGCAATATAAACTTTAAAGTTGCATGTAAAATTTAAACACTTCCTTTTCAAAAATTACTAAAATAATAACAACCATAAAACCTTGAAAACATTTTCTTACAATTTTAAAAAAATTAAAAAATAATAGCTACACGAGGAAAACTTTACTATTTCGAATTTCTTACAAAGTAGTAAGCACTTTAAGATAAGTAAATTTTAAACATTTCCTTATTCCCAAAACTAATTTTAATGTCACACGCAGAAAACAACGGTTTTTGCAAACATTTCTTACAAGTAAACACTTGAAAGATTGTAAAGGGACAACTTTCTACAATTACCCATTAAAAACATTAACATATAAATAGCAACCCGCAAAATAAATTCTTTGTAACAAAATTTTTTTTACAAGTATTAATACTTTGTAAGTTTGAAAATAGTTAAAAGAAAGACTTATTTCAAAACTTTTGGATAAATAAAATTTTAAACCCCATGCAGAAACTTTAAATGTTAAACATTTTCTGTCAAAGTATGAGGGAATTGAAAGTTTGTAGGTAAAATTACATTTGTTCTATTCAACAAATTAACTAAAGAAATAAACAACATTCAGAAACTTTAATTTTTTAAACATTTTCTTAAACTTTTAAAAGTTTTGAAGGAAACTTTAACTTTAGTTATTAAAAAAAAAAAATAATTAAACCAGGGAAACTTACTGTCAATACTTTTTTTTTTTTTACAAAATTAAATTTATTTTTAAAAGAAGTTTTTAAGAAAATTAAAAATTTTCCCACTTTGAAACAAACGTAATTTTAAAACACAGCGAAAATCAAAAATGTTTTTTCACCCTTTTCTTTGTAACAAGTTTAGTTTTTAAATAATTGTAAGGAAATCTTTACATTGCTACCCTATTACAATAAACTAAAATAGCTAACATGCAGAAAAACTTCCTGTTTTGTCATACATTTCTTTACAATTACTAAAATTTGAGTTTGAAAAATTCATAGGAAAAATTCCCCAAAGTTTTTAAGTTTAAGCAAGTGAAAAACTAAGACATCAAACAAAACTACTGTTTAAAGGGCTTTAAAAATTTTCAACCCAAATTAGTTTTTAAATGTAAACATTTTTACAACATTTGAAATTAAACAAAGTGTAAAAAATAGCCTGCAAATGTGTCACAAAAAATTCCAGGGAAGTACCTTTTTACATTAACACAAAAAAATAAAATTTTCAGGCACTACATTTTGGAAAATTTTTGGGGGGAACAGTTTTAAAATTTTCTAATTCAAAAAAAAAACTAAAATTGAAACCTCTTAAATGGGGAAAATTTTATTCATTAAAATTACGTGTTTGTAGAGTTTTGCCGATTTCAAAATAGCTAAAATTTGATGTAATTAAAAGTTTTTGAGACCTCATGGAATAAAATTGACTAACGGTAAGGTTTTCAATTTGCAAAAAACTACCATGCAACCAAAAAAAGTTTTTTAATCCCTTTTTTCAATATAAAACAATTGTTTTTTGTGAAAAATATTATTTGTTTAATGGAAGAATTTTTTAAATAACTGATTGAGCCCATTTCCAATTAAAATATCGTAAATTTGTAAAAAATAAATGTTTGGCAAGAAAAAGGATATCCGTTTTGATAATTTTTTACAAATAAAAATTATTTGAAAAATTTCATCAAAATTCAATTTTAAGTACTTCAAATGAAGCAAAAAGTAAATTATTGCAGGAAAAAACCCACTTTATCAAAGTGGAAAATAACTTAAATTTAGCGAGATTAAGGTTTTTGTCAATTGCTGTAATAAGGGTTTCCCATTGTTTGAAGTGAAACCATTTTCATGCTTTGCTTCAACCTTATGGTCATTGAAAACTTTAAATGAAAATAAAATTTTTAAAAATATTTTTTATCATTTGGGTTGGGCACGGCCTTACAAAGGAAAAAAACATCCAAAATGTTTGCTAAAAAAAGTTTGGCTAAAAAGCATGATTTTACCTTCTGTCCAAACAAAAAATTTAACAAAACAAAAACCCAAAAACCAATAATTTTTTTTAAAAATTGATTTTAATAAAATTTGCAATAAAACAAACCTTTCTGGGGTTTTTCTAATGAGAATTTATTTTTTACTTTTTTTTATTCTACCCCAAAAAGAATTATTTTGTAAAATTAAAGCAACATGAAAGGAGAAGAAGAGCCTACCTTCCACAGTAAAGTATAAAAGTATGAATTTTGTTAAAAGATATTAATAGGGTTTGTCATTCAAATGTGCTAATAAGCTAAATAGGGAGGAAAAAACGTAAATTTTAATTTGTGCTAGTATGAAAAAAAATAAATACAAGTACAGTTTCATTCGTGATTTAAATTAAGTATAAAGATGGAATAAGTATTCTCACAAGTAGTTTGAAAAAACATTAAAGGTTTTTAATTAGATATTTGCTCCGGAAAAAACATGTTTATAAAACCCATAATAGAACTTCACTTGAGCTCTTGAGGTAGGTGCTAAAAGAAAAAAACACTTGTTCATGCAGACCCAAAGAACCAACAAGTTCGGGCATAATGTTTAAGATAAAAAAGCCTCGACGGTATAACAATTTTAGACTACCCTACGATTAGAGGGTGTTGGAAAGAGTAGGCTAGGGGAGATTGAAACAAAAGAAGGAAATTTAAAATTTGGCTCCGGAAAACATACTAATTAATCTTAAATAGAATTTTTGGTTACTTGAACCTTTAGGTAAAGGGGCTAAGAACAAAGGAATTCGTTCATGCCAAACCTAAAGAACCAACAAGTCTGTTATAATGTTGGAGAATGTAAAAAAAATCGATTGGATTTTAATATATAGTTGTAGTTATTAAACTCTCCGGAAATAAAACCCTATAATTCTATGAATGAATGTATAAGAACGCGCCCCTGTGAGTCCTAAGTGAAAGAATGCCGCTTATTAAAAATATATATTTCTGTGCCAAATAGTACTGAGTGTATAAATTTTAGTTGTAGTGCTCCGAAAAATAAAACACAAATAATGTGAATATAAAAAAAAATTAAATACGTTGCTCCGGAAAAACAATAAATTTAAATTTAAACTATTAAAAGAAAAACGTCCTTTTGGGTCGTGAGACAGGTGTTAAAAGAAAAAAGGGCTTCGTTCTGAAATCTAAAGAATCAACAAATCTCGTCATAATGTTTAAGGGACAAGCCCTAGACGATAGCAAATTTTGACTACCCTACAATTTGAGGGTGTTTAGGAAAAAAGAGGTTTGGGGAGAAGTTGAAACAGAGGAATGGTAATCAAATATTTTCTCCGGAAAAACAAAAAGTAAAATCTATAAATAGAATATCGTTACTGAATCTTGAGGTAGGTGCTAAAAGAAAAGAGGAGTTCGTTTATGCAAAACCCAAAAACCCCAAAAAAGTCTTTTTTATAATGTTTTGGAAAATATAAGGGAAATCAAAAATTTGGGTTTTTTTATAAGGTTTGTTATTTAAAATCTGGATAAAAAGCTCTAAAATTCTATGAATGGAATGTATGAGAAAACGCCTCTGTGAAGTCCTAAGTGAAAGAATGTCCTTATTTTAAAAATATATTTTCTGTCAAATAGTATTGAGTGTATAATTAAAGTTGTAGTTATTAAAACTGCTCCCAAAATAATACATAAAAAATAGTGAAATTTTAAAAATATAACTTAAATACGGCTCCGGAAAAACATAATTAATTTAAAATTTAAATAGAACAACGTCACTTTGGGTTATGAGAAAAATGTTAAAAAAACAAAGGCTTGTTCGGAAGTCTAAGGAACCCTTAACCCCCCAAAAATCGTTATAATGTTGGAAGGGACAAGCTATATAGGTAAAAAAATTTATACAATCAACGATATTATAATGAATGCTGAGTAGAGAGTAGGGGTGAAGTTGAAACGCAAGAATGGTAGTAACAGCTACGGTTGGTAGCAATACTAATATCAATCTAATTCACTATGGTCTAGAGTGTCGTACAGTTGGCGCGTCCTAGCCTCAAATAACAATATACATCTAATTGTGTATGCTATAAATAGTTAAAAGTGAAAGTCGAACGTCTTATACATAAGCGGCGCGCGCGGATCCGGCTGGCTCCGAGGCTCCGGAAAAACAGGTGCGCCAGAACCCCCATTTCCCCCCTACTATCCTCGACTACCCCACCACATACAACAACAGTGGTGGTGTTTTAGCCGTGTTCACTATTTCGACACTGGAAAGAGATAACAGGCCAAACAAGCAGCAGCTCATTTAATTATAGTCACACTCAACATTCTCTGGCACGGCAATAAAAATAGGTATAGGCCTACTCTACAAGAGCGTTCATGTCTGGATTCTGGAAGCCAATGCTTTATAGATAGTCAAAACTATCCCCAAACCAAGGCTACGGTAACATTTTCTTGCCATCGAAAAACTAGCTCAAGTTGCCGTATCTGTGTTACTGCCTATCTAGTGTCAACTCAAGAAGAATTAAATGTATGAGACATCATCTGCCTCCTCGTCTTGTTTTGGTTTTAAAATATAGACAATTATTGTTCAATGGTAAAGCGAGCACATATTTTGTACTTGTTTTTTCCCCTCGAGTGGCAGGGCTAGAAAAAGGCCGAGAAAGAAACAATATAATGCATCGATCGACAGTATTGCCTTTGGGATTATAAAAGCATCTCTTTGCTTCTCAATCATACCAAAAGACGATTGTGGATCCATATGAAGTTTCGTCTCCACTGCATCCCACTAGACTTTTAAAAATCGAAAAAAGTGAGGCATTCGTGTTAAAGCTCAACTTTTTAAAAATAACAAATACTTATGAACTTTAAATTTAACTTTTTATTAAAAACAAAGATGGCAGATATCTCTGCGTTGAAATTGCAGTAGGCTATACCTACTTTTTGTAAAGTGCCGTGACGTCATCACCCACATTGGTGTGTGAAACTAAAGTAAACACCAGTTCCGAGGATCGCTGCTCAGACGTAAAACAACTTCGAACAAGACTCAAGGATTCCAACATCTCAATTCAATGGGAGCGAAAGAAAACGAGTCATTTGAACTACATGCTATGAGTTCCACATCAACGTGATTGTTGTTCAAAATTAAATATTGATGTAAAGAATAAAAATAATCTAGGCCAACATATATGACTGTAGTGTAGCGACATGCGGAAATATTGATTCTGCGTACGGAAAAAACAAAATAACGCAACCTCTGTTGTGAATGGGCGTGTGTGATCGTATCTTCGTGCGACACGTTCAGTCTGTTGTTGTGTTGCCAACAATGTCACAACAATGCGTCGACTAACCTCGTTAGGAAGGCTCGCATCGCAGACTGATTGGAACTTGACGAAGTTACGCGAGGTGGGGTGGATTAATAATTCCGACGTTAATCAGGTTATCGCCCGAGCCGAGACACAAATAGTAGTCTCGTCCTGCCTGCATGGCGATACTCTAGCTGAATTACCGGAAAACGTCGTTCAATGGAGCGAGCGAGGTCAATATTGAGAAGATTTGAGAACCTAAACTTTTAAATGTAAACATGTATTTTAGACTGAAAATATTTTATATTACAAGTTTTAGGTTCGTATCACACAGGCGGACAGGACAAATACAGATCATTTGTGTACTTGTCACCTTACACATATAACATGTATTTTAAGATGCCAAATAAACTAAACTAACATAAACGACTCGACATTTTGATAAAGATAAATACAAAGACAAAAAGATATAAAGATTTGTTATAAAATATAAATTGAAAAAATATATGCATTAAGCAATAAGAAGAATGCATTTCAATAAAAGTAACAAGGAAGAGTGGAAGACTACCGTAGTATGACCAGATTCAGTACTATAAATTATATCTATGGACACACTCTGACCGAACGCTGAAAACACAAACATGTTCGTTGTATGGTCCTTGCCTTTTATAATCCATAATTTTACGTGCTACATAGTTGCTGAGCTGTGCCTTGAGGGCCACTACTAATTCCACTTCCTGAGTTGTTCCAAGAATACACCGCGAGTTGCGTGACTCAGTAGTAGAGTAGTTTAATTCATGTCTCCTCAATTGAAGGTTGCCGCGCAATATTCAAAGACACGTCGCTCGTAGTCGTAGGTGGGTGCCATCACAAGAATGCGAGTAAAATACTCTCGCGGCTCGCCCCTACGATACATCATTTCTCAGATGCACATGCCATTTTGGAAAATGCCAATTAATTGTACGGCGTAAGCCTAACCTACTAAAGACTGTTTCCCATGTCCATCGATATTTTTTTTTCACCCTTCGTGACATAAGTCATAAATTGTACCGATTCTAAATATTCCAATAAGAAATAACATTAAAATGCAATTTTCAAACACGTCTATAAATGTTATCTATGATCTGTCTCGGATAAATATAATGTGCGGTAAAAACCTATTGCTTCATCTCAGTGCCATATACTAACAAAAACAAGTACACTAAAAGAAACATGTGCACTCATGACCTAACAACTGCATTTGTACAGTTCCAGCATGTGGAAGGCGAACCGAACACAAATGAACTTGAATGTTGTTGATTACTTCAAGACCGACTCTTTGCTTCTAGTGCATTACTCGATTCAAAGGAAATGTCAAGTGCACAGTTACAAGTTGCTTTCTTCCGTATACAGACACGATCACTCACAGAGTAATGACTGCCACTGGTTTGAGCGCTAGTCTTACGCATTACGTCACAAGAGTGATATAAACAACACGAGAGCGTTGACACGAGAAACTTATCTCAGACAATGTCAAGGTTAACCAGGAACGATACCAAGATCTTTTATCTGTAGATTGCAATTTGTTTCCATGGAATTAGTTAGATAAGCAACGAGGGAGGACAGGTACAAAATGATTGTTTTTTGTCAATATTGAACTCCACAAGTGATAAAGGTAGATGCGATTCGCGGGAAAAAGATAAAACAGCCTGTCGTTTATCACCAGGGACGGTGTAGGGGCCTAATCAGGAATGTGAGACAGCACGTCTGTCTACAAGAGAGATAACGAGACGTTGCACAGTTCCATATGTAAATCGGTTATTTGTTCCCGATTGCAAATGCAACTTGCAAGCGAGCTGCAAAATATGAAGTGATATTATTGGGCTATTGATGATATAGACGTTCCAAACCAATCTATCTCGGAGCCGGAGACCAACGAGAATCGATCACAATTTGATTCTAATCAGTACTAATTTGTAGTAATTGACCCCGCTATATTGTTCACATTTGAAAAAGAAATGGAAAAAAAACTAAGATTATTCGTTCAAATTCAAAGACGTGAGTTGAAATCCTATCGCAAAACCGCTAAAAGATTAGTTGAACCAGAACGCGAATGATAAGACGAACTGCGCTCGCCGACCCACGCAGTCACAACATCAACCGATGCACACACGAAGCGGTTCGGACACAACATACAAGAGCATGAACTCCGAGGATGCTCCACGACAACGACCCAGTCAAGGGCGAGTCCAAGTCAACATTCTTCGAGGAGCACAAGCGGCGGCGGCGACTTACCCACACGGTCATGGTACAATAACACTTGACAATGACTTTTCTTCCCATCAACGTCTATAATAATGAAGGCTATCCTGCCACAATGAAATCACACAGACGAAGACAAGCATTATTAAAGTTGTTTTGGCACTGTACTTAGCTCCAGTGTCTAGGCACTTGTTTGTTTTGCGCCGGCCGCAACAGAGCATTGAAACTTGCACGCTCGCACCTCAAAACAAACAAAACACCTCTTCAGTGCGACAGTTATTACCAGGTTATTACAGTTCGGCTAAACACCGAGATCGATTCCGCCTGGCGTTGTAACGAGTGTACAATAGAGTTCGGAACAGCGACAAAGGTGATATTATCGCATACCCCACGCCAGGTAATTAGCGTCGTATCTCGTGTATGACCTCCGCTCCGCACTTTTACTGGGGGTGAGAACGAACGGGTGCAGTGAATTTGCAAGGACTTCGAGCTGAAGGCGATACTTAACACGCGAGAGGGGTAATTCTATGGAATATATGCACTGGCCAAGACCCCCTGGCCGTGAGCAAATTGTCACGATTGCACGCGAGGCCCGTGATCCGGGAAGGTCACCCCTTCGATTCCCACCACCCGTAAACCGACTTGAAGGTTTTCCCCGGGGTTGTCATCTTGTGTATGTTCAAGTCAATGCGCACACCCTGAATTTTATTTCGTGGCACATTTACTCAGACTAACATGGTTTCGTGACGAATAACTGGGGTTCTTTTTCCCAATATCAATCAATGGGTTACGCGATGCATTGTTTTATGCCGCAACAATAGCGAGAGCATTCGAGATTAATAAATCATAATATTGAAAACGTAGACAGTGAGCAACGTTATACGTTGACGGGTTAACGACCGTTTAGGAGAGAAAGCACAAACGCTAAGTTTAGAGACCCCCACACAACGTTTAGGGCGCGAGAACTCGTAGCGTGCCGACATGCACGGGCAGGGCAGGGACATTATTCAAACACGTGCAATGAACCAAGAATACAAACAGTAGGAATGTGTATTGTTTCCACTTTCTAACAGCAAGTTGAAATATGATTATCGACTCTGGTGTCGGCGGGTCACCGGTTCATAGTACAAGGGAAGGGAACCAGTTCGAGCCGCGGCGACCCGCCCGGACGCGTCCAACGCAATTGACGCGACGATAAATCAAACAAGTGAATGTCAATGCCAAGGGTAGGCCTATACGCGACACACACAACACGTGTTCGAGCCACTTTACCAATCTCGTAATCTAATTGAATTGTCTCCGAAATAGCCCAGCCTCATCTGTCATCATCACATTCACATACTTTGTTGAGAAGGGACGAACAGTCGACTGTGTTTTAGCTTGGAAAAACGATCGAAATTTGCAAGTTGTTAGGAATGAGTAGCTAGCCAACCAACTAACTTGCAACGATCATTATTCAAAATGACGAGGAATAAGTTTTAACGAGAGATGATGATGATATCCTCCTCGTTATAAATAAAGTGCACTTGTGCACAGTAAGACAAGTGGGAGGACGTCCCGGTCCCGGTCCATCAAGTGACCCAGCCGAAACTAGCTCAACTGGCCGAGATGAATCTCAAGCACCCACTGCCCATCTTGCGACAAATAACACATCCCAAGATACGCGAGTCCCGGCTAAATTATACAACTTGTAATAATTGGTCGGACCCATGAGTTAATGACCATCTTTACTACCCATCGTTGCGTCACCGCCGTAGATTATATACCTTGTGAGGGTTTTGTTTACTTTCGAGTGAACAAAAACAAGAAGAAAAGTGGAAAAGCCTTGGAATGGCTGCGTGTGTGCGTACTCTCGCTCGACTCATTACACCGGCCACTAATGAACTTGAGAAGTCAAGTGGAGATGCCAGTTGTGGTGAGACGACAACACTTGACACCGACACCACCAGGATCAACAGCTCAGCTTCCAAGGACACCCCACATAATTATTGTGATTATTGTCAAAGAATGTATCCGTCTATATCTAACATTGCTAAATGCTAATGGAATGTTGACTGGCCAACAGGACGGCTTTTATTTGTAGATTAAATCCCATTTGCAGAAAAAAATATAGACCAAATGTATGCAAAGTGTTGCGCATTATCATTTGGTCTAGTTCTTCCCAAAAACATGATCATCATTTAAAGGAAATTTGGCTCCACTTATCGTATACGCCCCGTCCACCCATTCGTATCCCAAACTAGACTGTACAAAAACGAGTTCGCTGTAAAAGAGCCCTAAAACTAAATAATAATGAGCGAAATAATAGCATTCATCCCCCCCGATTGGGCCCCGGGGTTGCAAAAAATAATTTCCACTTGCTAACAGAGAGGGCCAGGGGCGTCAGGGTAAAAGGGGGAAAACTCAAGGAAATTTCCCAAATAAAGGGCTCTCGACGGGGGCGGGGAATAGAGCACAACGGAATGGGCCAAGGAAAAGAGCACCCAAAACCGAACTTTCCCCGAATCGAGCGGTGTTGCCAAATTTATTTTGTGTGTTTGGGATCCGTTTCAGAAGGGATTACCGCACCCAGTAATTTGTGTAGTATTCCGGTTTGAAGGGATACAGAATGTTTTTGACACTTAGCCGTGTGTGCCCTTTTCCGGATCCAATGGATTATAGCACACATTTTGTGCGCTTTTTCCCGTGTGGTAGTTTGTGCGCTGTTCCTTTTCCAAAACGGATTACCGCAAAACACGTTAGCGTGTGTGCTCTTTTTCCGGATCCAAACGGATTACAGCACACATTTGTCTTTTTCCCGGCCAGCAGGGTTTTCCCGCACAACATTACGGTTTTTTTTTTTTCATTTTTCCGTAAGACGGATTAGCACACTTTTGTGCTCTTTCCGGGCCAACGGATTACCGCAACACCTTAGCGTGTGTGCTCAGTTCCGGATCTAAACGGATCAAGCCACATTTTTTCTCTGTTCCTGGCCAAGGGTTTACCGCACACACTTTAGGTGTGTGCTCTTTTTCCGGAAAAACGGATTACAGCAACATTTGTGCCTGTTCCTTCCAGAACGGAGTCCCCCGCACACACATTGGCATGCGTGCGCTAAAAAATCGAAGATCTTAATGGCTTTATCTGGGACAAATCGGTCTTCAATTTGTTCATATGATTTTTTAAATTATTATGTTTTCATGTTTTTGTGTATACATTTTGTCTTAAACTATCTAAACCTTCCTAATTAGCACGAAAAATTAAAATACTTAAAACTTATTGCCATACTTTGATCGTAATTACTTTTTTTACACAAATCGTATTTAATTTTTCTAAATACAAATTTTACAAAACAATATTCTTAGTATAAAATAAAATTGAAATTTTCATGTTTCCGACATCCTCTAAAATTTAAAAATTCTTCTCAATTTCTCCTTACAGCTCCTAACAAAAAAGATTGCGTGGTACTACACTCCACGATTCTATTGGGCGTTGTTCGCGCCCCCAAAAATTTATACAATCCCCCCAACATTGATATTGTTATAAGGGGTCTTTTTAGTACAGTGGTGGGAAATGGGTATTAGATATTTTGGTTTATTTGGAATAAGGGCGTGCGCAACCGTTAAGGTGATAATGCACCTCTCTAGCCTAGAGATGTGGGGAAGGGCCCATGCTGGTCATAACAGCCACGTGTAGGTGGGGAAAAAGCTTTGTGGTCGTCTTCGTCTTTGCTTCGGGGGAGGGGGGGATGGTCTTAAAGGGGGAAGGGAAAAGTAAATGAGGCTGTGAGTGTGAAAATTGGGTCATAAAAAAATAATTTTTTGTGCGCTCATTCCGGGGTAAAGTAAATATTTGTGTAAAATGGGAATAGGAGGGGGGGCCCTCAGCTATTGTGGTTCTGAAGCAATTAGCCCCGAAAAATTTTTTGATCCATAACGGTTCTTGGTGTTTTTTCCGATTTTTTTGCAAAAACCTCACAAAAGATTATGAAAAAATTGCAAAATTGGGGCGTTACAACATTGTAATTTATTGCATTAAAATGATGATTTCAAAAAAGTAAGTGGTGGACGTGTCCCCCCACAAATCACTACTGCTGGGTCAAAGCGGGTCAAATTCTTTACCACTCCATCTAAAAAAAAAGGGGTGGCCAAAATTAAAAAGAAAAACTCATCTTTTTTTTTTGTTGAAATTTTCAACGAGGGTTTTAAAATTGGGGTTTTATTGGGATTAAGGGTGTAAAACCTTAGGTCATAATGTGACACTCTACCGGGGGACTGGGGGAAAATCCCATGCTGTTTCAAACCCCCCACCGCTGTGGGAGAAAAGGGGGGGGGGATCTCACGTAGTGGTTGTCACCGTCTTTGTCTCTTTTCGTGTAGTCAGGGTCGTCGTCGTCGTGTGGTCGTCGCGTCCGTCGTCGCCCGAGAGATCGAAAAAGGGAAAGGGGGGTGGGTCCCCGACGACGTCACTTTTTTTTGTTTCATGGGAAAAAAAAATTCCCGACAACTATATTCGGGACCTGAGATGAGATACCCAAAAAAAACGGGACTCTTCCGGAAAACCGGGACGTTTTGTCCCTCTCCTATCTAACCTATATTTGATGCTGTCCTCCCTAATGAGAGCACCTTTTTGTAATCATGAGTCTATGAGTATTGGTTATTCCCCATTGAAACTATATACAGGGCGATTGGACAGCTGGTGGGTAATACTGACCCTCTGACGTCGACCACCGACAAGCACTCATTATTCCCCCATGACACATCCAATTTTACCTCCCTGCTATGATTGGATAGCGTAGCGAGCTGCAGCGAAACGAAAATTCCCTTCACTACACTGGGGAAAAAAAACCGGAATTTTTTTTTTTCTTACTTCTTTCTTTTTTCTTTTTTTTGTATTTTTTTGTGTTTTTAACACGATTCCGGCTAAAAACCCTACTCCATTGCGATGAATTTTATGGGGCCCCTTTAAATCTCTGAACTTGAACGCACGTTTTTGAGCGCTCGGGGAAAATTTTTTTTTAAAAAAACGCATTTTTTTGATTTTTTTGATTTTTAAAAATTTCTTCGACTTGTAAACCTACACGCTTTATCCGATTGTAAAGATTTTTTTCACAGAACCTTAATTTTTTGAATTTAAAATATTCGTGTGAAAATTTTAGCGAATCGAAAAATTATTTTCTCATGAAAATCGAAAATTTTACGGTTTTTTTCTTTTTTTTAAAAAATTCTTTTACTTTTAAAAACCCACATGCATTCCTATTGTAAGATTTTTTCACGAAACCTTTAATTTAATCAATTTATATACCTTGTTAAATTTGAGCGCAATCGAATTTTATTTCTTATGAAAATTGCAATTTTACGATTTTTTATTTTTTTAAAAATTACGATTATTAAAAAAATTAAGTTAATTTTTTTTTTTTATTTAATTAAATTTTTAAAAAAACTTTGACTAAAATAATTTTTTTCACAAAACAACAGAAATCCGCGTTACACTGGGAGCTCAATGCACCAATTACGCCATCCAAAAACCGGGGGGACTTAAAAACGTTTTCCTAGTAAGTTATCTACACAACACAATTATTACCTTTAAAGTATCAATTGGGTTGGGAAAAAAGATTCGATACAAAATGCCCCGTATTTGACCATGGCGGATCTAGCCCTGATCCCTGGGGGTGGGAGGCGGTGATTTGTTTTCAAAATTTTCGATATTATTAAAAACGGGAAAGGAATTGGAAACAGAAGCGTATCCGAGGGGGGTTTTGGGGGGGGGTTGGGGGGGGGGGGAAAAAGGAAAGGGGTTTTGCAAAACCTGTAGGGAAATTTATGTTTAATTCTAAAATTTTATCCCTTTATTGCCGAATGGTAAAAAATTTCTATTTTCAACTTTCAAAGGCCAAAAATACGTTCTTTTTTTTTTCTATTTTGTGTTTTTTTTTTAAATTTAAATTTTTTAAATAAATTAAATTAAATTTTTTTTCCGAATTTTTCAATCAAACTTGTAAAACAAAATTTTTTCAAACAATTTATTGGGGTGAGCGTAGCGAGCGAAGCGAAAATTCCATTTCCCTACATGGGAAAAAAAAACGGGAAATTTTTTTTTTTTTTATATTTTTGTTTTTGTTAACACCATTCCCGCTAAACCCATACTCCAATTGCGAGAAAATTTTTTAAAGGCCTTCGAAATCCTGAACTTAGAACTGGACGTTTTTTTAGCTTAACAGAATTTATTTCTCATAAAAATCGCAAATTTACGTTTTTTCGATTTTTTTAAAAAATTTCTTCGCTTATTACCCTACATGCTTTATCCATTTTAAAATATTTTTTCAATGAAAATTAATTTTTTATGAATTAAGATATTCGTGTGAAATTTGGCGTAATTGAAATTATTTTTTCATAAAAATTAATTTTTTCGTTTTTTTTTTAAAAAAATTCTTTACTTTAACACCTACATGCTTTACCTATTGTAATCTTTTTTTTACAGAACCTTTAATTTTTTAAATTAAAATTTTTCATGTTAAATTTGAGCTCATTCGAATAATTATTTCTTATGAAAAATTTCAATTTTTCGTTTTTTTTTTTTTTTAAAATTACGGTTTTTAAAAAATTTAAATTAATTTTTTAATTAATTAAATTTTATTTAAAATTTCTTTGACTAAGTATGATTTTTTTTAAGAACAACAGAAAATCCCATAAAACATGGGGCTCAATGCACCAATTACGCTCATCCAACAACGCGCCAGAAAAACGTTTGCGAAGTTCCTATAAAAACTACTTGCCCACTAAAGCAATTTTACCCGAGCCGATAAAAAAAAATGCCGAGTGACAGCACTGAAAAACTGAACCAGCTGATTGCAGCTGAACGCGTGCACTCATAATCGTGCATGCAGTGTCGGTATTTCAAGCAGTTTTTTATTTGGGAAACCCCCAAAGTACGCGAAATTTAATCATTGTGATTATTTTTAAAATTTTATTTAGTTTCTACAGTAAGATTTAATTCTGGGGCCTTCTACTGGTATACTAAAACAATGTAACAAAACAGTCTATACTCTATACTTTTTGGTTTTGCACTACGTAATTAAAAGTATTATAGAAATCAATCCCGAAAATTTAAAAACCTCCCAGCGGGGGATCGAAAACGGTCTCCCCATTTCAGGTCGATCTTTACCCTACGAGAGTGTTTCCCGATTAATAAAAATTGAGAAATAAAAAAAAATTACTTTGATTTTACCCTCTGCCGTGTCCCCGCTTACACCCAAACAAAAAAGTTCAGAGATATTTAAACCCTTGGTTTGTTTTTAAAACTTTCTCGGTTTTACATATTCATGACTACCTTTTCGGGTAGACCAGAAAGTGTTTTGGGAAATTTTTTCTTACCTTGAAAAAACCAAAGTTTCGTGGGCCCCGTGGGCCACATTGTCAAAGGGGACTGAAGATGTTATTTTTGACCCTGGCCGCCCCTCCTGCGATCCAGGGTCACTTGAGGAGGGGATGAAATGCGACGAGGAAGAAAACACAAACAATAACATCTTCAGTCCCTTGAAAAGTTCCACTGCGGCTACGAAAAGTTGGGGTTTCAAAAGGGAAATTTTGTAAAAATTTGCCTACACTTTTTCGGTCTACCCTGAAAATAGTCGTGAAGTGAAAATTAAAAGTTGTTTTTTTTGATACCCGCGCCCATACTTCTATCCGCAAAAAATAGGGTAACCATATTTCAAAAAAAAAAAACCGGACGCCAGAGTTCTTGTTTTTAGGGGGGGTATAGGGCCCACGTAAAATTGTAAAAAAATTTACATTCCTTTTGAGTGTGCTAAGAAAACTACATTTTGTTTTTTTCGTTTTTTAATTTAAATTTTCAAATTTTTGCGAAATTCTGTCCAAAATTTTTGGAATGCGTTATTCACGCAAAGGCACGAAAGACAGCGACACCCCACCCGACGGCCCCAAGGTCAAAACTCGCCCACGGGTATTCACTACCAATCGAAGGGCACGTGTGAAGGTCAATGGGTTTGGGCTGCGTCCCCCACCTACTCCCATCTTCTCTAATACAACCCACTGTTCTATAATCTTTTTTACGCAAATTTATCCCCCCCGGGATTATAAAATTTTACATACCGGGGAAAAAAATCAAAGCAATAAAGCATTAATTGGATGAGCTTTCGAGCGAAAGGGGAAAATTCCATTTCATACACTGGAAAAAAAATCCGGAATGTTTTTTTTTTCTTTTTTTTTTTTCTGTATTATTGTGTTTTGTCAGACGATTCCGGCTAAAAACCGATACTCCAAATTGGGAATGAAAAATTTTTGGGGACCTTTGAAATCTCTGAACTAAGAAATGCCTTTTTTTTAGCGCAATCGAAAAATTATTTTTCATTAAAAACGAATTTTAAAATTTTTTTTTTTTTTTTGATTTTTTTAAAAAATTTTTTGACATATCAATTTTTAAAGATTTTTTTACAGAAAACCCAAATTTTTGAATTTGATTTTGTGTGAAAATTTAAGTGCAATCAAAAAAATTTTTTCATGAAATCGAAATTTTAGTTTTTTTTTTTTTTTTTAAAAAATTCTTTGATTATAACACCTACTGCTTTAACCCATTGTAATATTTTTTCACAAAACCCCAATTTTATGAATTTATATATCGTTGAAATTTGAGCGCAATCAAAAAAATTTTTTCTTATAAAAACGCAATTTTTAAAAGATTTTTTTTTTCCTTTTTTTAAATTACGTTAATTAAAAAATTAAAAAATTTAAATTTATTTTTTATTTATTTAAATTAATTTTAAAAAAACTTTAATTTAGAACGATTTTTTCACAGAACAACAGAAAATCCGCATAACACATGGCAGCTCAATGCACCAATTACGCTCATCCAACAACGCGGCGGGACTTAAGCGTTTTCCTAGTTTATATAACTAGGAAGCTTCGCAACGCTTTTTAGGCGCGTTGTTGGATGAGTGTAATTTTTTTTTAAACGAAAAAAGCGTAAAATTGCGATTTTCATGATAATTTATTTTTCGATTCCACTCAAATTTCACACCAATATATTAATTCATACAATTAAGGTACCTACTGTAGAAAAATCTTATAGAAATTATTTTTCGATTGCGTTCAAATTTCACATTTTTTTAAAAAATTCATTACATTAAGGTTCTGTGAAAAAATCATTACAATCGGATAAAGCATGTAGGTATTATCCGCCCCCAAATACAAAAATTGGTAAAAAAAAAAAAAAAAAAACGGCAGCCAAGCTCTCCTTCAAAATGTCTTCGGCTGTGTATGTTGTGAGATATAGAAGTTGAGCCAAGCATTTCATTTCTTTCTTTCATTTTCAAAAATTACTTGGCCATTGAATTTGGTTCATTACGAGAACCCGAAAAAGTCAATGGCCAAGTAATTTTTTTTATGATTTTGAGTTTAAAATTTTTACTTTTTTTTACCACGAAAATGATTTGCTTGGCGCTCGTCAACAGGCGAAATGATCTTACTTCTTTTCAATGCAAACTAGGCGACCTCTTGCAGTGCCTTCCGCGCCGGTACTTTCCGCCGCATGTTCTTTACTGGTAAAATAATTACTAATCCAAGAAAGCGGAGTAATTAAACTTAATTTTTCTCAAATGAATTTGAACAAAATAAGAATGAAAAAAACACTGTACCCTCAAAATATCAGTGCGGTAAAATATAAGAACTTAATTGTCAGGAACACTTAATGAAAACAAAAATATAATGCGAGCTGATACGATTACCCAAAAAACATAATGTGAATTTATTTCATAACACTATTAATACATCCTTGGGTTAAGATTTTCTCTGTAAATGGCCTCCTGCCGTTTACTGTAGGGCGCGATCAATTACAAAGGCATACATATTATAATGAACTTGGAACTTCAACCGACAATAAACATTAACTTTTCAGTACGATAAAAAAACTTTGGGAAAAATCAAAATATTGAAAAACAAATAAAAGTAATCACATACAAAAAAACTGTAGAACTAACTCTAGTTGTCTCTGCAGGCGTAGTCTCTTAGAAGCAATATGGATTGTTAATGCATACCAGTCTCTGGTTATCGCGTGATTATTTCGTATTGTCCTTATTATTTAGAAACGTGTTGAAAAGGCCACATCTAGCAAGTGCTTCCAAAATAAATTATAAGTTTTAGCTTTCTTTCTGGTGGTGAACGGTGCGAGCGTAGGATATTCTTATGGGGTAAACACTTCGCCGTCAACAAGTATACTCCTTAGAGCGTTGCGAGAATTCGCTACCAGAGCTCATACAAAGAACTTGGAGCTTACTATCGTAATGAACTTAGAACTTATATCGACATTAAACATGTTGTAAACATGTGTATTCGGTACTAATGAAAAAAATGGACTGGCGAAAATAATTGGTTTTTATACTCATATAAGACATAATGAAAGCAACAACAAAAATTGCTAATTTGTATTGTGACTGCTAGATCACCAGGCTTAATATTATGTGAGTAGAAGTTATAAAACGTAATTTTTAGTAAATCTCCCCTGTAACTTTGAGAAAGATATAAACATCTTATATACATTCGTTTTTAAAATCTATTTAAAAACGCTTTGAGGTTTGAAAACATTATGTATACGCTTCGAAACTAGGTTTGAATCGGTTCAAGTCAAAAACATTCTTCGCGGGTTTGACTTCAAAACTGTTTTCAAAACCGTCATGTATACACCCACTACACTGCCACCCATTTAAAGTAGGCCTAACAACTAAATCCAGTTTTGAAAACGTTTTGAGATCATTTGTAAACCAGTTCATCTCTAGTGAAAATTACTTTGTCTTCGGTTTGCCCTGGGTTTCTATTAGCGCACGAAACAGTAAAATAATAAAGTATGCCTTCACAATTTTGCCAAATCTCGACTTTATATGAAATTTAGGGCTTGTAGCTAATCATTTATTCAATTCCAATGGTAAACCTCGCACAACGCACTACCGGCGAAACCACCGGCAAATTATACTTCAAACTGAAAGGAGCCCGCAGCCTTGCAATCACTATATGAAACCGACTCCAAATTATATTTCTTCATAACTTGTGGCCGGTAACCCGTACATCGAACTCGCAACCTCCAGGAGGCTCTTTTGCGTTGCGTCACTGTTGCCGTGATAAAAGGCAGGGAACTCACTGTTAGTGTTGTGTAAGGAATTTTGTAAAGAACCGAGCCCACACTAATGTGTCGCGTGTGATGCCGTCAATTCAGCTGTTTACAGAGGCTGGGGAGTTCCCACACATGGTGTGTTGCGTAAGACGCTAGCGGATTGTTGTCGAATGTTTAGATATGTTAGTAATTATCACTGGGAAATATAAGGTCAAGATTCCTGGCTATATTTTTTTATGCACATGTAGTTACACAGGGAGCACCCAAATAAAAAGTCGTATCCGAATCAGTGGCGACTCGTGCTATTGTGCGCTGGTGCTGTAGCACCACCAACATAAATCATCCATCTCCATTAAACTGATTTTTTGATAAGTTCAATGTGTATGTATTGTAAAATCAAGTATTCAAAAGTATCCGCGGCCGTACTGCAGAGATGGCGCTGATGGTCAACTTTTTCATACCGCGTAGTACATGGTGGTGATGGTTTTTTAACCAAGGGTATGTAGAAACCTGCGATGTGCTCCGCACTGAATTCGACGACTTTTATGCCCTTTTGGCACGCAACGACTGGGAACAACACGGGTAAAACGAAACGCAAACCGGTCTTCTGGTGCAATCGGGACTCGCGCACTCGGGCTCTGTATAGGTTCACCCGCTAGCCTCGCACCCTTGCAATCACTTCACTCGTCAGTCGTCAGTCTTCACCCTACAGCAGTCGCTGTAGGTAATTGTTGTTTAATTTAAATTGATTGCAGTTTAATTGTTACTCAATTATTTTTATTTGTGTGGAGGAGGTGGGTATTGTGACAACCTCACACACCCCTCCTTCCCTCCGTCACACATAACCCATTAGAATGATTTACGTTTGCTGTATATTAGCACCACCTGTTTTAATGTCCACGAGCCGCCACTGATCCGAATGTTTACTCGAGACAACCCCTCGAACGCCAGACATGTGGAGTAACCACTCAGGAAACAAAAAGTAAACAAACTTCCACGCTAGACCATGCGGCCAACCCATGATCTGTTCAAAATATTTAAATGTCTCAATACCATTGATTAGATTAATAATTAGATGATGAAATGAAGAATATAAATAATGAGATACATGAAGAATAAAATTCGGTAATTAGTTTTATGCAATTTTTTAATCAAATGATCAAGGTATGAATTTTTGTAAGTAACATTGTGATCACGCAAAATTGGTAACATACCATGAAGGTAATCACTGCCATACGGTCAAATCTATGGCACGTAGCCTACTCACAGCGTCTTCTAACGTCGAAATATATTTTAAAAATCACGTATGTTTGTATATTTTAGGTGAATATTTTAATCTCATACATGAATAAACATCAATACATAAATCAAAGGTGTTGATCTTTATTTAACCAGTGTAATAAGATTTAAATTCTCAGTAAAACGTATCTAGGAGTGCCGTCGCGTATATTTTTATTTTTATTGTTACATCCATATTTTGAATTACATTAAGTAAGGTATGATAATGTTTTGCATGAACGTGTTATAAGCTATCAATATTTATCAACGCTCAGTTGGACGCGTTGATAAGCGAGCACGTGCTATAGCTATACCACATTGCACATTTTTTATTATAAAATTTGCGCCGTCGCTGTCACGGGGCCAAGTTTCCAATATTAAATATAACTTTTTAACTTTTTAAACGATTTTGCCTCAAAACTAATGGCATTCAATCGAGAACGAAGCTTGCGGATGTCCAAATTTCAACTCGATCCGAGCCTCCGTTCGAACGTTACGGTGAGACATACAAACAAACAAACAAAACAAACAAACAAACCAGTGACAAGTTTTCCGGCAGAGTCAAATGGAAACGCTCGCTTTGCTCGCTTGATTATGATTCTGTATAAATTTTGGGATAGAATAAATGTATTTCCAATTAGCAATATTATTTTCAGTGGCCTAAATTACTATTTTTGTCGATTTGACTTGAAAATGAATGTTGAAATTAAATTCGTTTTGAAGTGGAAACCTGGTCAACGTTATATTAACAGGAGGGAATAGCCACAGGCCATTTGATGACTCTCATACCCATCATTTTTCTTGATCACGACCCAAGAAAACTACGGGTACAACCTTTCGTATGGATAGCAGCTGGTATCGAAGTGGCAACCTCGCGAATGAGGATATTGCTTCTGACGCGTTAGGTGAAGCAGTCCCAATACCATTAAAACATCACCAATGAAGATAAAAAATGAATGCTTTTGTCATCTGAACATCTGATGACGCGATATGAATATGACTTCACGTATCTTAACATGATCATCAGTCCTACATCTTTTGCTTATAGTGTAATTCAAACATTTCAATTTAACTTATACTGATTTCATATGAGACAAGACATAACAACACTATACATTTATACTCAAAACATTCACACTATACATTTATACTCAAATCATTCTTTGTCGTCGTCGGGGAACCCCTTCCCTTTGACTACCTCCCCGACGGCGACGACAAAGACAACCATGGACGGATGATGACACAGACGGAGACGACCACGACGTGGGGGAAACCCCTGCCCTCCCCATATGCTTGTGGCTGGTTCTGACCAGCACAGGCCTGTCCACCCCTTGTCCCCCGCGTCATCCCTTACGTCCCTCCCTTCGTCTCGATTAGCCAAGTTGCATAATTATGAGACGTAAGCAATATCCAATCCAATCCAATCCAAAACATTATTTAGCTATTTTAACTAAACGCATCTCAATTCTCTCCAGATATGGTCAGTCAGTTCTATTCCAGACACGTCCCTTCCCCCCTTCCACTGCTGCGAGATGACACTGAACAGATGGCCAGAACACACTTAGGCAATGCACCCAGCGCTCGCTCGAGGCCAAGATTGCCTTGCGTAACCACCGATAACCGATATACGATGGAATCGCCACACACGCCACCCACACCACAAAAATCAAGCTCCAAATATTTTTATTAAAATTCGTATTGTCCCAAATACAAACATCAGGTGAATTAGTGTAATGCCAATTTATAGTCAAAGGATGAAGGTAGAAATGTTTTTAAGTAACATTGTGCTAACGCAAAATTGCTAGCAAACAATGACTTATTAACTATTGGGGCGAACAGATTATGATACATTTACGATTATCTTAATCAACATTTTGGCCTTTCTTATGATCCGATGTCATTGCAAATTTACATACCAATACTTTACAATAGTAAAAACCACCATGCAAAAGGACGTTAACGTATGTTTCAATCTTCTTCATATAAATAAATAAAAAAATCTACAAGATAAAAACGTGCTACAAAACATAATTTGATTGGACACTCTTGATGAACTATTGAATGAAACTAACTGTTTTTTGGCACTATACACAACTGTTTGGACATGACTAATCGCATTCGCCTGCATTTTGGAATAATTTGGCAATATCATCGTAAAGTTTGGCAAAACGTATACACAAATATTTTGATTTCGTAATCTGAATATTTTCGGTAACACGTGGCTTCGCAACTAATAACGCCAGGAAAATTTATTTGGTAGTATTCTTTTACCAAACTATCGAGGCGATGCGAGTTTGAGTTTCGTTGTGATAACGCAAAATTGATAACGGACTTTTGATGATAAACTATCGCAATGTGTAAAATGTAAAATTTTACGGCTGACTAAACTTGCATTTAGGAACACTTACGCCCCTCAAAACAGTATGAAATTTCAAGGAGTGATGCTGTGTGCTTTTGGAATCATAATTGTAAAGTTTCGTTGATATTGGTTAATATCTTCTACCTCAAATAAATGCATAGGTCTTGACGCGCTCCAATGTACACACATACATAATGTATAAACTTTTGCAAACCTATAAGGCCGCTCCCGAGAGTCGCGCCCTAAAAATGAAAAAATGCTTGGCTCAACTATCTCACAGCATTCAAAGCCAAAGACTTTTGAAGGAGAGCTTGGCTGTCATTTTTTCCCCCATTTTTTGTATTTGGGGGGATATCACATCTTTTGTTGTTTGTTTCATATCAAGGCGTGAAATACGTAAAATATGTGAAAAGGAGGATACAGTGCCTTTAAAAACAGATTGTCTAGAAACAAAAGCTAGCATCTTTGTTTTTGTTTACAATCTGTAGTTGGCAATATACAATGTTTTTATTAAATTTCCTGTGGTTAATGTCGTCTGGGTTTTGTGTGAATGATTTGTTGACCGGACTATAACACATTGACGCTTATTTTAATCAGCAATTAAAATATTCAAATTGTATAAAATTCGACCTAACGTTTTTCCCAAAGTTAAGGGTGGTAGGGAACAGTGGGGTGAAATATCGCTTGCCTCCCGGCGGATTTATTTTTTATATTATTATGTACCATCATGCCAAATTTCATGCTGATAACTCATTCGTTGCCTAGGTAAAATAAGCAAGAATTCGATGCTAACTCATTTTCGTCAAAACAGTGACTTCCTTTTCAAAATAACTGATCAATTGGGCATTCCTTCAAAACTTGCATTGTAATAACGATTTTTTAACTATCGGAGAAGAAACACACTTGCATTTCGCGCCACACTTGTTAAAAATAAGCACGCTCATTGGTTCGTATGTGTCGGCCCACCTAGTCAGCCAATAGGATTCTGTCTATTGGCTGAGGAGTAGCGGGATTACAAATTCACGTTTTCAGTCCACGATTTAACAGAACATATTTTCCTATTGTTGATTGTAGCCACTCTCAGCTAAATCATAGATTTAAAAACGAATCGTAAAATTGAGTTTATATTATATAAGGGGTGATGAAACGTGTGATGTGCTGTGTTTTTATTTCCCATAAATAAATCTACTAAACTGTGTTGTTATTGTGTTGTCCATGCCCACGCAGTTACAGAACCATAATTTCCTCTGGGAGTGCACTATCATGCGAGTCGTTGCTAAGAAGACTCCAAAGCTACCGTGTTCGTATATTAGAGTAGATAATGAAGTCCATATTAAACAGGGATTTGAACCGTGAACGTTCTGCATAGAAACAAGATCACCCCCGCCTTGCGAAACTATTGTTTTTATTTTGGTTTAAAATGTAAAAATGACTAAATATGGACGATTCCTAGTAGAGGTGAGCACGAGAGTGGATTTTAAACTCACGTCGGGTCACGTCACAAGCTAGCATTTTCTAATCACGCACAGTCACGCACGCAAGTATAAAGTCTCACTACACGCTCACGCACATACGTCAGTAAGTTGCAATTCATTAGCACGCTCACGCATACTCACGCATCATACGCTCACGCATGAGTCACAACTTGACTCACGCATAGTTATACATAATAATGTAATAGAGTACTTAAACGCTGTAAAAAAAAAATGTATCTTATAAGGAGAGTACGAGACAAGGTAAAATAAAAAAATACACAACATTACCGTATAGGGTAACAACTTGTTTAGTTGTGGACGTATGACATAATAATAATAACTAAAAAAGCGTTCACATTTTACTTCAACGGTGTGTGCGGTAATCTGTGCTGGCCAGGAACAGAGCACAAATGTGTGCTGTAATCCGTTTGGATCCGGAACAGAGCACACACGCTGACGTGTGTGCGGTAATCCGTGCTGGCCAGGAACAGAGCACAAACTACCACAAGGAACAGCGCACAAAATGTGTGCTGTGATCCACTTGGATCCGGAACAGGGCACACTGCTTAGTGTCAACACATTGTGCTGTACTCCGTTCTCAACCGGAATAGGTCACACAAATTAACGTGTGTGCGGTAATCCGTTCTGAAACGGATCACAACACAACACTTCATTTGGCAACAGCGCCACGCTTCGGCAATGTCCGCGACACGAAAATGTGTGCTCTATTCCGTTGTGCGCTATTCCGTTGTGCTCTATTCTGTGTACCCGCTCTCGACTTGACAAAGACACAAACGACGGTTCAATTTACTCGAATTGAGCGGGCGGCCGCCTTCACAAGACGATTTAATCAAACATTAAAAAATGATTCCATTTAATCTGAACAAAGAGCATAGCAGAGGCAAGGAGATAAACATGGGAAAGGTCATACCCGGGCGAACCTAGCCAAGACCCCTACCCGCATCACAGAAGAGCAGTGTCCCATCACACGCTCCAGGCCCTAACCCGCTCAAATGTCAATCACGGGTGTGCGTCGAGCTAGACTACAATCGATATCTTGTGCGAAACACTCGCGAAACTGTACAATTCAAAGCTCCCCCCAGTCACACACACCGCGTGCATGCGTGCTCCTCCACACGTGTGCTCGGCCGTGCTCTCCGTTACAAAAACATTATTACGCCGCCTCTATAATATTGGGGGGCTCACTCACATTCGCATCAAGACGCCGACATCGCAGATCGCGCGGGAACACGGGCAAAAACCAGCTACATAAAGAGTCGGATTCATAACAATGCCATTACCTACGCTTACGTAAACAACGAGTAAAACTGGTCTGCGCAGTCTAACATCGTTTGGCCACTAGGGGGCCTAAATACAGATTCCTCTAAAATTGTACTGGGATTTTTAAGGCGCACAAACAATAAAGTGAAGGTGAATTTCGCGTGTAAAATATGCTCGAAAATATGCCATAACCTCGCTCGTCAGTCCACATTTCTCGAGTAGTTTGCCAACTAAACTGCAACCATTAAGACTATTGAAACCACATAAAATATATTACATGGCCTATAAATTAGTTTTAACCACTCGCCATTGTCCCGACAGATAACCAGGACTTGACAAGTTTTTAAAACATACTCAGAATTAACTAGAAAACCTTACAATGAAAGGCCAACGCCAAAGCAATATTTCGTTTGGTTTGTCACTTTGTCAACTCCTAAAAACCACGGTAAACTTCCCCCTTCACTGATGGCTAACAATGAAATTGCACCAACAACCGGGTGCAGGCTGCACACATAACGAGGGATCGAAACTATGCCCAATTTTATTATTTGATTTGCTCAACAATGACGCCTCAGCTAAAACGCCCCCGCTTATTGACAATTCAATTCGAGCCAACTGAAAACAAATAAGTAATGGGGCCCAAATTGTATAAACAATGACGAATGTGACATTGACAACACGCTTGTCTCAAACAAAAGACAATAGTATCGAATATTCAAATCACGAAGTATAAGGAGACGCGATAGTAAAAATAAACTTTTATTAGTTGGTTGGTAGTTGGTACGTCGATCATGTACTTTGCGTGCGAGTGTAGCCATGAGTACATTTAAAGGGGGATTAGAGTGAGGAGTAGTAGTGGCCAGCCAGCCAGATTAATTCGAGGAGTGGCGTCTGGGATCGACCCGCTATTGAGTTGACTCACTGCACACCGGATACGGGAGTGCAACAACGGCGGACGGAGATGGGGACCAGATTCGCGATGTCGGTTTGCAAATCGCAACGGAACAAGGGCGGGGGCGCAATACGGGTTAGGGGAGGTCGGGCACCCCGGAATGGCAAGCGATGCTAAAATGAAGCGCTTGATAGTTTGTAACGTAATGGGCCATTCCCGTGATCACATCAGGGTTTTCCTGAAAGATGGGGGGAAGTCCCCGGAGAGCATCGCACTTTTTAATAGACTCGATAAATGTCAACGACCGTCATGTATAGATGTAAAGACCCAACAAACTCCCCGCCACTGTCTTACACCCACCAGAGTACACGAAAACTAGTAGAACTACAAAACTTTGGGAAGAAAATTTTAAAAAAAAAATTACAAGGCCAGGCCCACGAGTCGGAACTCGGAATGGGGTTGTGGTCTTGGTTTCCCTAAAATAAATTGAGATAAATTATACTCGAACCGTTGCTAGGCGGTTGACACTACATGTACAAACCCCTTGTATCACTAAATAATGGAAGGTATTCCAGCATGTATTGTAGACAAAACTAGCATCGGTTTGACTATAGCTCAGATTTCTTTTCGGAAACTGCAAAATAAAGGCGCTGGGTTGGCTCGACTTGCACATTACAATTGATTTTTCAACTGCACCAATTCCCAGATAAACAAATTAGGTCGCGATTGACCTTGAGGCACCGAGGAATGCTGCTATCCCATTCTAACAGTGTCAACTGTCAAGGCAGTAAATGTACCCGCCAAGTCGGGGGAACACTTGTTATTTTCACACGAGGTGATCAAAACGTGAGCTCAAAAACGATTGGCATAAATTCCTGGCGATTGCCTCGGGTGGGGCTGAACAGAGGGCCAACAGGTTACGAGCTGCTAAATAAGCCAAATCAACGGCAATCGTGGGCGTAAAAAGAAGTCAACGATAACAAGACGCGCCGTAACCTTTGAGTGGCTCTCTGGGGTCGATAACTGAGGGGTGACCCCCCTTCGTTACTGCCGATAAGTACGTGACTAGGTGGGGGAGATGTTTTCATAAGGTAGCATGTAATCTACCCATAAGCTAATGTCCAAAACCCGGGGCGTGTCCCAGACAACAACCCCTCGGCGCCCCTGTACAAGTTAGTCATAGTGCTCGTCTAGGGTGTATGTGGGTCGTTACTAATGACACTAGACCCTATTAGACGGACAATCACATTAGGCCTACACATTCAGAATGTACACACCAGTACTAGGCCTCCCTGTCTATCAAATCAAGTGGCCATCATCTTAGACGAAGACCAAGCAAAAAGACGGCTAGCATGACGTCATCATACGGAGCATAGGAGGTGAACATTGAAACTCTTTGTTGGGAAGGGGACGGGGAGAGGGCGCAACCATGTTTTGCACAGTGACGTCACGACTGGACCGGAAGTCAGATCCATAAGCATCATTTTTTCAATCTCAACACAATACAATACAGTAATTTGATCAAATGATTGCAGAGAGAGCGAAGATGTTATTACAAAGTGGAGACAAAGGATAATGGCCATTAGCTGAAGGAGGATATCGGTAGGCCGTGCGTGTACGACGGGCGCGAAACTCGACGTTGTGACCCTGACGCGACCTTCGAATGCCGGTCGGTCAGTTGGTCTCTGGCGCGGAGAAACAACGAGACGGGGACTCGCAGACTGCGAGGCAACAAGATCAGACTACCAGACCACCCGCGCGACTTGGGACACGTCCATCAGAGACAACAATGTGGTGGGCGAAGAAGGATGAGATGTTGGGGGACTTGTGTCATCGCGGGGTTACGAAGAAGAATTCCGCGGGGGACAGAACAGAAAATGATAGCGCGACGGACCACGTAGACGGACACTTACTTCAGATATGACATGAGAGTGAATTACAATTCAAAGTCATGAAGGGAAAGTCGGACATTATATCGAAATTAATTTAGGGGCCCAGAAATCACTCAAGTTTCCTTCTCTGGAGGAACAGTATAGGAGACCATTACGGCAAAACGATAAAATAAAATGCCAAGAACATTCAAACGGCGCTTCGTTTTCCGCTCGTTACAAGAATGACAAATATTGACAAAATACTCCATGGCAGTGTAGCTAGTTTTGCAACTCGTCTCGATAAAATGCACGTTGCACTTTCGAAGTCGAGGTCACCGTGAGTGCCTCCCTTGTTTCCAAGCGAGTGAGATAGATTGTCGAGATAAGAGTTCCCACGCCTCGCAGTGTGTTTTACAACGCAGTGAAAGTGTGCTAACTGGAGGGCGATTTGCATCCGAGAACAATGAGAAAACCTTATCGCACACAGAAAGAGGCGAAATAATTATGCAACTTGGAGGTCGGACTTTTTTAATGACATGATAATGAAACTAAAAATGGACAAGCAATGTGGGAAAGTATGCAGGTTTGAGATATAGACTTATTCTAATTGAACATAAGGATTTCTTCCAGTGTCCGAAATCAGTGGCGTGACGGTTAGCACATAAAATTTGGATGAAGCGTAGGGCACAGACTAGGGGCGAGCGAAGCGAAGGATTCCATTTCACTACACTGGAGAAAAAATCCGGAATGTTTTTTTTTTTTTTTTTTTTTTTTGGGGTTTGTTCTTCTGTATTTTTGTGTTTTGTTAACACGATCCGCCTAAACCGATACTCCGATTGCGAGAAATTTTATGGAGGCCTTCGAAATCTCTGACTTAGGAACTGCCACGTTTTTGAGCGCAATCGGGAAAATTTTTCATATGAAAACGCAATTTTACGATTTTCTTTTATTTTTAAAAATTTCTTCGACTTATAAACCTACATGCTTTAAACCGATTGTAATGATTTTTTCACAGATACCTTAATTTATGAATTAAGATATTCGTGTGAAATGTGAGCATAATCGAAAATTATTCTCATGAAATCGTATTTTACGGTTAGTTCTTTTTTAAAACAATTCTTTGAATTATGACACCTAAAATGCTTATCCTATTAATGATTTTTTTAAGAACCTTCATTTCATGAATTAATATTCGGTTAAATTGAGCGCAATCGAATAATATTTCTATGAAATTGAAATTTTACGATTTTTTTCTTTTTTAAAAATTACGATTAATTAAAAAATTAAGTTAATTTTTTATTAATTTAGTCTTCAATTAAAAAAATAAGTTATTTTTTTATTAAATTTTATTTTATTAAAAAAAATCTTCGACTAAGTAATGAAATTTTCACAGAACAACAGAAAATCCGCCCTAACACATGGCAGCTCAATGCACCATATACGCTCATCCAACAACGCGGCTGGACTTAAGCGTTTTCCTAGTACAATTACAAGCAGCTGAGCTGAACACGAGGGTCACAAGACGAGGGGCCGTCTTGGTCTTGCTGGACGTTTAGTAAGCGAGACAAGTTAGGTTATTTACCAGAGGGTAATAGATCGAAGCTCGTCTGCGCTGGGGGGGGGGGGGGGGGGTATTCCTCATCAAATATGCATGCGCGTCTCCCAATGACCTATGCCTTCGGAAAACTGACCCGTACTCATGCTCGTGTGCATGTGCGAGGGTGGGGGTCCTGTTTCTGTTCCTCCTCGTCAGTAAAAATATGTTTCAAATAGGGAAGTGGGCTATTATAAACCGGCAAACCACCACGCATTCCCTCGTGATTCAGTATTACGCTGATGAATGAGTTACTAGAATTCTCTGAAGTGTGCGGCTTCAATGATTCATGGAAGTTACTCAAGCACAATTGTCGCCCGTACGAAGTGTGACACAGAAGCGTCCTTATCACGCGACTGAGTCACGCGTATAAACAGCGATGAAGTCTGAGCCAAACTAATAATTATAATTTCACTTATTTTCGTGAATACCGGAAACGATAAGAGAGATAATCGGAAGCCAACGTGTGCACGCACCCTCCACAGAACCGATACACGCTCGATTCAGGCTCAATACACGTTGCAAGAAATATACCCCGCGATAGTATGGGGCGGCCGGTTTTCATTGCAGTCAATCATCACTATCAATATAATGCCGTTATGGCTTTTAAAAGTTGCAAATTATGCAAACCGCTTTCAGTGATACCCCATACTAGTTTTGCAAGATCGACTACGACTACCCTCCAGCACATCGTCAAGTCGACGGTAGACGACTGTTTTAAACCAAAAAAGTTATGTATATGCCGGCTGGAACCATCCCCGATATTGCTTTCTCTCTAAGCTAGAAACTATTGACACAGACGTGGAAACCACCAAACGACCATATCCTAAAAAAGACCCCTCCCCTATAAGTCAGGGCTGGATCCGCACGTGAGTCAGTCTCTAGTGTGGGAGTTGCTATTGGAGGACTTTTCCTATGATAACATCGCAATCAAGACGTCTGATGTCCTCAAGGCGAAGACCAAGACACCCGACTTTTCCTGGTCGTCAACGCGGTTGTGACCACAACAATTACCCAATTAGTTTCACTTACCGCAGTGACAGATGGCGGTCTTGGGAATTACACGCATTGTTAGCTTATACTATCTTGTGAGCAGTTCGGACGTTACACACTTACTATTGCCTGTGATGTGAGAGAAGCCGCGAAGAGGCTGGACCAATTCACGCGTGCACTTGAATCAATGAAGTAGGCCTATATTATTATGTATTTTCAATTTGAGAGTCAACAGGCTAAATTTCAAATAATCTTCAGAATCTAGATTATGCAAATTCTGCAATGGCAAACCGAAAGAAGTGACTTCTATCCCCAATGAAGGTGACACGACTTTGATATCGCCTCTGACCTCGCGTCCCGCTGCAACCTTGCAACTCTGCCCCGAGCTCGATCGCTCTCAACCCCCGTCGAGGCTGGGGCCTTGGAAACACACTCGACCTATTTCGACAAGGATGCCGAGATCCCATTGAAACAGGTCAAAGTTGTTCTCAAGCTGTGATCGTGCTGTTTACAGGCGTCATTGGGCCTATCACGGACTATTTGCCTAATTACACGCAAGTGGCTGGCGCCGTCGCGAGCGTCGAATCGATTACCCCCGTGGTACCACAGCCTTGTGTCTCGATGGGTGCTTCACACGCACCGAGCCGGCCGGCGACGCACTCCCTGGCCCAAATCCTCGCCAGAATGACGGAAACTCGGAAGAATTTTCCATTTTCAAATGAATAATGGGCGAGCAAATTTCATTTCCCAGCCGTTACGGAGGGGTGAAATCAGAAGGCATTAAAATTGAATTTAAAATTGTCTGCAGGCCTAGTGCCTTCCTACCCCTAGAAAACTAATCTAATAACACCTAAGGTACGCATTCTTCAAATTAGGAGAGTATGAACGGAACATCTCCTGGCGGACAGAGTTCACGTTAAATTTGCATCAATTCCCCGACTCAGTGGAAACTCCTGCTATTCCCGGATTCCTTCAAGAGTGGGCACCCTAGGGACAGAATGCCGCAAGGCTGGATTACGAAGCCGATCCATCTAAGCCCCCAGCAGAAGAACTACCAGCGGTAAAGGAAATCGAACTCGCCACCATGCTCGGTGAATCGAGATTTATGTGCACATCAGAGGGGGGACGCAAGTTATCGGCACAAACCACTCACTCGTCGCGACTAGCCTCGCTGCAAGTCTGCAACCCGCGCGACAGGAGGCAGATTTCACTCCACCCTCCTCAAGCCAGTCTAATATGAGAACGGGGAGTAGGCCGGATCGTACGATCATTAGCGAAATTGTAATTACTAGTAGATTATATTATGCGTATTCCCATTCAGTAATCCGCGAGGAAATGAAATGAAAAAATGAAAAACCTAATCAGCCCACCCCCCCCCCCCCCCACACACAATCACATCATACTGAAGAATATTGCCCGGTCTAATAAAGTCCACGTAGTTTGTTGTGGAGACGACTCTGCAGAGATGAATTCGAGTCGAGTGGAGAGGTTATGTACCTTGTCTTGTTCCCTCGTCAGCCGTCACCCCGAGGTCACGTGGGCTCGTCAGCCACCCCAGCCCAGGGGAGGCGAGACGAGGGACGGTTCATAAAATATGGATATCGATATTGAAAAAGTCGCAGGCTCAAAAGTTATACCGACTACCAGATTCTTAAAGCATATAAAATTCAGCCAAGGGGTGGACTAGGCAAATATTGCGATTGTGAGGTAAGATACGTGGATGCTCGACGACAAAGAAGGAGCTAGATCGGGTTGACCCAACCCATCCTTGGCAAACACCCCAAGAGGCAACAACGAACACAAACGAGCTGCGAGTATAGAGAGAAAAGTGGGTGGGATACATCAGTCGGGGAATCGGGTTCTGGTGCACGTAGCCTCTGCCTACACGGTCCTAAAAGGGGAGCTTGCACACAATTTTGGAAAATAATGAAAACAATAAGCTTAGGCCGTAATAATAACAAAATAATAAAGTTAAAATACGATCAGAATAATTACTCGCCTGGCCTAGCACCATAGACAATCGAAACAAAAACTAATGTTTTACTGGTGGAGGAGCAATCGAGATTAATATTTAGTTTAAATAAATAACATATTTTCTTATTCAACATTCAACCTAAAGAGCGGTAGTCACAAGTCACAACACCACCTCACACCACAGACATATCAATTGTTACCACGCAGACAGCCGACAGACTTTTACAAAAAAAAGGCAGGTCAACCAACTTGTTTACGTTCGCATAAATAACGGACATCTGAAGCAAGTGAAGCAACAAAAACTTCCCTTATGTCGGTTCAAAGAAAATAAACTTCCCTCTTTGTGGCAGTCTTGAAAGTTGAAAGGGAAGAGAACCCCCATTGGGTAAAGTACGTAAATTTGAAAGACAACCAGACAAGGAGATGAGGTGACTTTAGCGTCTCCGATTAAAGGATCAAAAGGAAGAGGTGAGAAACCGAGAACGGGAGGAAGAAAACTAAACCTTGCATTTGACAAAATAATGATAATCTAATGACAAACGAGTCGGGATCGGCTCCTTGAGGATATCAGTTCAAAGAGGGGCGTAATGAACCGTATAACCCCCCCCCCCCCCCCCCCAAAGGAGTAAAGACGACCACAGACAGCACTTTAATCTCTCAATATATAATATTAGTAGAGGAATTCCTGAGCGTCGCAGGCAGCTCGGGCAAGAGTTCCACCCCGCACCCCAATGGAAAAGAAAATAGTATTTCGTATCCCATTTCCCTCGTAAGTAAAGCTTATAAGCCACCCCGAGCCCATAAACTAGCCAGACCAAGATTATTAGACAACCACGACAGCCGTGTATGTGTCGGACCTGGACAAGGGTACACCTGAGCCCAAGCTTTGTGGCGCAACGAGAGCAATCGGGATGATAATCTGACTAACATGGGTCGACTTAAATATTTTACAGGGGTACCCCAAATTATGAGAGGAACATTGGGAAGGAGTGGCGAATCCAGACGCACGGAATCGTAGGGGTGTGGGGCGAGTTCCAGCAGCGAAGACCATTCTTATAAAAAATATTAATTAATTAAAAAAATAAATACAAATTTGAATAAGTGTAACAAATGTATTTTTTATTTTACCAATAACTATAGGCCTAAGTGCTTTTATCATTTGCATCCAAACACGGCACAAAATATAAAAAAAATCACATAATATAGAACAAACTAAAATCACTTTTTACATTCTTTTGCTCAAATTTAAAAACTAACCGTTATCTCAGTTTAAGCATGGAAATTAATTTCAATTTTTCAAATAAGGACCACCACTGGAACACTGAACAACGACGCACACAGCACACAAGCCATAAAAACACGAGAAAATACTTTATTATCACTACAAGATCGCGACACACATTGTATTAGTGGTCGCCTCGCACAACTAACACGCACGAAGTTATTGACTGTTGAAAGCCCCACACACATAGGAATCGTTTGTAATGAAGAGCCATCGAGCGATGCGGGCTGTCATAAGGTGTCAAATAAATACCAGTGTTTTATTGTTTAGTCACTGATGAGGCTAATGAACGTGACAAGTAAGCGCAAACAATATCCTGCGAGCGAGGGTTTCACTCCGGTACACACGCCAGATGAAAACGCCCCGGGGTAAAACATGCCCCCCCCCCTCTTGTTCTATCAACAAGTCACTCCGAGCAGACGGACGATCACTGGAAAGTGTGAACGGCGCGGGGCCGCGGGGAGAGGAATTGATTCGACAAAACGTCAACTCTGATCTGAATTTGATCACGATATCACACACGGGCTAAATAGAATTCGAACGCCCTTTGAATATACTCCACGAGTAAGTGCTCATGGTGATTCATCATGTAAACGTTCAATATTTTGCGTGAATTATAGGCAGACGCCGTACAGATTTTCCTATTCAAATTTAGCCGTATACTTTGTAGCATATAACAGATTGATTGACGCAGGGTGGGGGGCTAACGAATGAACTACTCGGTGGCATGGTAATCATGTACAACATGCTCAATTGAATATGCATAGAGGAGGGAGGATTTTAGACAAGTAAAAACAAATTGAAAAATAAAATTACCGCCACCCACAAAATGATCCTAGCTAAATTGAAAATCAAATAGGATGATAGGCTAAACCAACGTTCGATAATAGTGAAATAAATCACAAAAATTTATAATTAGCAATTACGGCACTCCTAGGACTTCCGCTTTCTATAAAAACTTAGGATAACCAAGAGAGCATCGTCACTATGCACTACGGCACGGCCCACGGGGCAATCTACTACCAAAATCCTCTTTTCCCCACGCACATAAACAAAGTAATGCAAGCGTCATGTTGGGTTTACGCCACCCCGTCCGAACCCGTTCCATAGACAGCTGACAAGCCACACGAGATAAGATTCTAAGAACACCGTTCTTTGAGTTCGGCTAAAACTCTTAAAATGATTGGCACCTCTTGCCCCGCAGGTTGCTAGGCCATTGACACGTAACAGATGGCAGAATAGGCCGAGATAATATGCCACTCTCAAAATGTGAGACATAGCAAATGCACGGTAAAATGTGGCGGAATGTGTAGATGGATGTAAGCGATACTACTATGTAGCAACAATCGCCCGCCGATGCGAATGAATGTTATATAAATTGTGTGCGAGTCAGGAAGGGCAGTAGCCGTCCTGGCAGAATCGTGCAGGGCGTGGCAGTGGGAAGTGTTTTGGCTGGGTAGTTAACCCCTCGCCCTGTTTCTTAGTAAAGAAGTGAGAATGTAGCGCCGTCAGTGAAGTAACAACGCCTTGATTAGTGGCTCAGACATTAGAAAAATCAACCGTGTTCGTTCTACTTCAATGTTTTTGTTGAGGGTGGAAAACAAAGAAACCAATGAGTCGATAAAAACAAATAAAACTTCCGAAAATATGTTCGGAAAAGTTGTTATTGAAACACGAAGGACCAACAGTCATTGATGAGTCAGTAAAGTAAACTAGAACGTTCCCGCCCTATCAATCTCCCGAAATATCACGCACGTGTTACAGAAATATCCCGCTCAAATCAATGATGAGTGAGTCATGGAAAAGTATTCTTACTAACTGGGCGGCTTCCTGAATCTGGAAAGCGCGAGTGCCTCGTGAAGACGGCGGCCATAGCTGGAATCTGGTTTGGATCAAGACGGCCGAGCTGGGATATATTTTAGAAAGGCCCGCAGTCATTGGTTACATGGTAATGATGAGAACCAGAGCACAGATGGTCAAGGTCACCCGTATCGGACACGCAGCTCTCCTGCACCGACCGACGCTTGCTCGGCTCGGTAGACACCGATCACACGAGTGGGTCTGTGGAGACTCGGTTCACGGAATAATAAACAAACATTTAACTCAATTTGTTGTTTCGAGTGCGCTTGCCGGCTGCACCAGGCCCAACGAAGCCATGCAGTTGCTGTCTCAACAAGTGAGCATACAGATTACAGAAGCAAGTAGTAAACTACAATGTAATCCTTTGCCAGTGGTGTTATCCTGAAATAATTCATGTGTAAAGCCTATTTTTACGGGAAATCGAGTTTTTGCACAAAAGGAGGCTGGCAGAAGTTGCTGCTCAGTCAGAGAGGACCTGGAGCTCGGTGTAAAAATCGGTGGCATTTTACTACTTGAGTGCATTTGTGAAACAAGAAAATAGAAATAAGAAATAAATAATTAATCGAAGAGTAAAAACTACGTGCAATTTGCAGAAAGAAAGAGATCTTGATGAAATATGTTTTTTTTTTTTTCATAAAAACTGGCAGCATGAAAAGAAAACACCGCTGCAAACAAATGCACCGCTCAAGCTGGCAGCCCTGCGAGTCATAGGCTACAGAGTAGGCCCTACATAGCACGCTGCAGCCTGGCTTCGGCGGTATCAATTATATCAATCCACTTAGGAAACTTTAAACAAAGAAATGCATCGCACCGTTCCTAGCACATTGGTTGGGTCCTGCTTGAGATGTCTGCTTTACCCTGCCTAGCTTGAAGTCAAGCTACAAACACTGACCAGCATGTCAGCCACCATACTGCCAAGAAACTGCCCACAACTAGGCTCACATTACCTAGAACCCCGATGGACTAAATGTTCATTAAAATGTTATGACATCAGGTTTCCAGGAACAACGAAATAAACAATTACTACGATGCCCTTGTATATAAATAACATTTCAACAGCTAAATGAATACAGCGCCACACAAAGAGGATGGAAACATATTATTCAACTCGCAACACCTGATGCCCAAGGGCTCTCAGTGGGCTCAATTCCGGTAATCGTCTAACGAGTTTTAATATCTCATCTCGAAAGACACCTTCAGCAAGGATTGCCGGTGGCGGGAACAGACCCCACTAGTGTGTAGGCACTAGGCTTGCTCACTTGAACGGTTCGTTAACAAAGACTAATGGGTTGAAACTGCACCTACTTATTCACAATGTATCTTATAATGAGACGTATAAATTATAACGCATTACAATTTGATGAGTTGCCCCTCATTAAAACCGAGCCCTATCAACACAAGTGGCAAATGTAAACAGACGAAACAATTTATACACTCCAAAACGAGCCAGACTCCGTATCTTGTAAGATGCGAACAAGTGGAGAGCACTCAAAGCGGGCGATCACATCATGGAGGCATTCTGTGTTCGGGAGCCGAGGAAGAGGAACAAACGTACTTACATGAGCAAACAAGGATCAAAAGCTTATGCACGCACTCGTTCGCTTATCCCAGCACTAGATAAACGTGGATGAATAATGTAAACTAGTGGCCTAAAACTCGTTGCACCCCACACCCAACAACACCCCATGCAAAATTAAGCATACCTCAACTCAATATGTGTTAAAGGCACCCCTGAAATAAAAGCGAAATTCCTATTTTATCCGCGGGTTGAGAGCAACTACGCAAAATTCAACCAACTGAGTGTTATTACCTCTAAGCGCCGTTTCTACAGAGTCTCTAAAAGTATCCAACGAGATTGAAGGCAATCAACAGTTTTAATTCCTGTGTGCAGAGTAAAATGGAAGTAATTTTCATAACGCAAGGCAAACACCAAACTCGGTTCGACTGTAATCATCGATGTGGCGGGTCATTAACCTTTGAACCCTCTAACAAGCAAGCACACAAGCATTGGGAAAATAATTAATCCCTAGCTCCTCCTAAGCAGAAAGTATTCCGTCCCTACTCATAAGCAACACAAAAACTAGAGACGACACATGGAGATATGAAGCATATTGGATACCCGGCCGGCTCAGGGGTGCCATAACCGAGACGCCGCAAGAACCAAGCCTCACTCGTTGCAGCCTCCGCGCAAGATGCGTGGGCGTGGCACACTATGGCAACTGACGAAATAATATTACCTCAAGGTCAAACCTTACAAGTCTTTTTCACAATAAATCCGTAATGAGTGACCTTGGACGAAATCCCATACAGCGGATTTGATGATAGGTTTATATTTATGTTTAGAAAAAAATGCCTGAAGTTATTTTAGTTGGCATGTATGAACACCACGCCCACGTATTGACGAAACCAGTCGCTTTTTATGTATATTTCATTACTACATCGCCGAGTACCTGCGTCCGGAAACCTAGGCTTCCTGCCAAATGTCACTGTAACAGTGTAAACAGCAGGTCCGGAGAGACATATTGGGAATTGTAGCCCCTGTAGGCCTACTATTTGAGCGTCAGCTGCACGTTTATAATGAAAATTGTAAAAATTAACCATACGGTTCCCTAATGATAATTACTAATGAGCGCAAACGCCGTCATGACACCCCTGCTCAGCGGAGAATGCCGAAAGCTACGAGCCTGCAGCTGCTACTCTAGGCGCATTAAAAACAGTTACATCATTCGGTTCAGACTACTCTCTACACAACAAGCCGTAGGCCTCCGTTATCAAGAATGTAGGAGAAGAACTCGACACTTGAGACGGTACAGCTATAAACCAACGCAACAGAAACTCGGACGCTCAACAATGAACTAAGGACGAATGAATTGAATGGATTATGAAAAAGAAAGGCCACTCATAACATAGTGGACAGGTTATTGTTGACTAACAATACAGAAACTATTTAGATGAAAATAAGGATAAAAATACATCCATATAGACTGAATTCGTTCGTTCTATTTGGGCGAAGTGAGCGAGCAAGTCGTAAATCCACGCCCAGCGACTCCGCGGAATTTCAATTCCTTTCTAATGGAAAAGCGACGGAGACGTAGAGAACTGGAAGAAATAACCCCTGAATACATCACATTACATTTCCCAGGGAGTTTTGATGAGGGCGTGCGTGCGCAATTCAATGCAAACTACCAACAATGAAATAATGAGTTGCCTTGCATTGCATGTCGCCGAAGTCTCTTTTAGACGACAGCAGGAACGTCTTTCAGTCAAGGGAGAGGGAACGGAGACAGCCTCCGGGCTGCAGAATGTAATCATGCAAGAGTAAGTGAGATGGACGACGACTAAAGCACGGACCACGCTCGCGTCATCACCCAACAAAGACGAGATTGCAAATATCGATTTAAATTTAAATGAGAATAAAAAATAGCATGCAATAATAGGCCTACGTTTGCAAGGATGGTTCGAAGGACAGAGTATTATTTCACACAAGTGGTTTGGGGTTCCTTATCAACGTTTAAAGGGTCCCGGCTGCGACGTTCTAAGTCTATACCTAGGCTTTATATCAGCAACGTTTTGAGGTGCAGGACATTAAAAAAAAAACTTTTTACACTTGTGTCTTTTTTGTTGTAGTGGTACGGTAGGAGCAATAAGAATTATACCATTTCCTCCTGCAATGTCGATTGTTGTCTGTTGAACCGTCTTATTATTATGGAAGTGGGTGGGGCTCCGGCTACGCATCTGCAGCGAAAGATAAATTCAAACCCCGAGCACGGATTGTGAAACACCAGACTTTCCACTTCCGTGGTATCACCAAAGTTGACATGAACTTCCGCTGACTGATAAGGGGGACCGAGTGCATACGGACTCGTTATCGATAAGCGCATTCCTGTGGCTGTGGGTTGATGAAATACTATTTGTACGGCCCTATCTAGAAATGTAAATAATGTCCGGACTCCGGAACATTCACTAGCTAGACGAGTAGGCAGGCGTATCTCCATCCTCGGCAGGAGGAACGAGGTGCGTGATTAGTTCCGAAGGGGTCTATCAAGAGGTCGGGGACGTAACTACAATTCTCTCAAGTTTGTATTATCCTTCACTGGCATTCACGTTGCGGGAACAACCTGCGCGATCTCAAGTCTTCCAATAATAAATACAAGTTGAAAAAGGGTTTATTTTATAAGATCTTAAAGGTAAATAGACGAAAGATAAAATTTGTGTTGATGTTATGGTAAGATAACATTCAATCGAAAATAGAACCTTCCACTATGAGAGGGGTATTCTCAGGCCAAAGTCTAGTCTTTCATGTTTATAAAAGCCATACCTTACCTTTAAAATATAACAAGCTGTAGATCTACACTCCCCAATGCAGAGAGAGATGCTAATTATAGAGCTTGTGTATTTTTATATAGTCCGAAACATCATGACATGAATAGGCAGGGGCAGGAGTACGATTTTTAGTTTTTACGTAACATTAATTCAAATGAGCTCATACTGTAGCCCGCATAGTCCAATTTGGATGATTGGTTAATAAAAGATTCCCCACATCAAACACTGCGTCTTGGGAACTAGGGTAAACCTGCATAGGGGTGGGAAGTTATCGAGTGGATGCGATGCACGGCTTGAAATCAGTCAATTACTACTTCCACATATTCTATCATATCGTGGGAATAGACCACCATAAATATTTTAAAAAAAAAACATTTACGATTTAACACACACACATCATGTCAATTTGCATATGACGAAGCAGATTTAATGAAAGTATCGAGAGATCCGGGACCATAAGACTGCCAAACTAATTTTTAAAGCAGAAAAAAAGAAATAGTAGGCAAGTAACTGTAGGTTAATTAACATAAAGTTCATTGATTGGTCGGTACTTTTAAATTTTTCAAGTCGTAGGCCGCTAATAAAACTAGCATTTAAATTCCAACAATTGATCACTCAACAAAAAACCATGGTATCAAAGTTCAAAACCCAGAGGCCAATAATACCTATGCTAACGTTATAAAAACTAAACGGTATAAAAACTAAACGGGTTCAACTATTAACTTCGAGGTTCTGATAAACAGTCAACAGTAGCTAGTAGCTACCTATGTTCGATGCAGCACACCTGGCAGTGGCATTAGCAAGCCTAACTAACGGTGTGTGGAGACTTGAATGCTCGACTGGGCAAGCTTAAACACAACAGGCCACCATGAAGTGACAAACAAGATAGCATGCAGGTAATGGCTACAAACATTATTTATTGTGATATGTAGGCCACAGTAGTAAACACCCTAGCCTATAAATAGAATAGAACAATAGTTTTAAAACACAAAACTTCCTAAGCAGACAGTAATTTCAAAATTGCAGCTCACTATGTGTTTTTGTTTAGCCTAAACTAAATCACAGTTGGCTGCAGTGTAGGTAGGCCTACATTCCTTACATAAAACACAGGGGCATCCAGGATTTGGCAATGGGGGCAATGGGCCGAATTGCAAAACATGTAGGCATGCATATTAGGCCCTATGTTGTTTGGGGCCGAGCCCCAGCTGCCTGAGATTGTTTTTAAAATTGGAACTTGTAAACGCATATTCCCCCGTTCTAATAATTAGTAAAGACATTTTACATGCAATTAGGGCCTACCGATTACCAAAACCCTTAGGCCAGGTACTGGATTAACTAATAAATGTGGTTATAGGGGAAACGGGTGATGGTGGAAGAGGTGAAGCGGATATATGCTTTGAACACAATTATCACAATCAGGGTTGCTGCCACATGCCCAACAAACTGAACTCACTGATCCAGATACCTAGCAATGACAATGGCCCTAGATAGATAGTAAATTAATTTTGGGAACTGTGCGCAATGATCTGTACAACTTGAGTTACCGCTGATTTACTGACCACCATCACGATTGCAAAAACTATGCTCTACCTTGGATAAGTGACAAGTCTACAAAATTATCTCTCGTTGGTGTAGCTACGGTACTAGCTTGTACCATAAGGGAAAGCTTGTACCCTACATGGGTAGGCTACATGTTCACAGAATGAAAAATTGAAAGCAGACTTTTGCAGCAATCCTCAATGAGGGTCAAATAAAACCTCCAAGGGCAGTATTATGACCGGCTGCTTTAGTCTGGGTAAGGTAGCGGTTTAGTCCCATTATTACTATGCACTCCCGATTGGCCATTGGACATTGCCAAGGAGGATCTTGCCTGAAGTATGATGGATTAAAACAAAACACGGCTCGGCACTTCTTGACTTGGGTAGCCTACCAAATTCTCTGGGGTTCCGGAATGAAAAGCATATTTTTTGAGTGCAAACTTGACCAAACAAATGTGAATGTTATCCCGGAACATTATGAATAGCCGTGTACTAAAATGGGTACTTCTTCGGCTAAGGGGGTCCAACTTTTATATACACTGTAACGGAAAGGATTTCGGGTGCGCTCTTATCGATTATATCCTAGAACTAGCGCGGCGCACTGTAGCCAGCGGAAAGTTCGGCTAACCTAACGAAAGTACACGTTTAACATAAGTAGTAACAAGGCAATATAGCAGTGTTAACAAGGTGTATAAAAGTTGGACCCCCCTAGCCGAAGAAGTGCCTTAAAATGGGGGCCAAGAGCATGCTCCCCTAAAATGTTTGCTATGCCTAAGGGGGCAGGGGCCTAGGCTTAGCCTGGCTTGTCTAGGCCCAGGGCCTGGGGTAGACCTAGCCCTAGTTTCAAGTTGGTGAATTTCATACAATTAGCCTATCAGGCCTAGGCCCTAGCTACCAGGCTTTGTGAAAAAAGGGTACTTAGGCTAGGCCTACCCTACACACAAGTCTCCACAGTCCACACTAATGGAGCCTCAGTTCCCCAAACCTTCGAAGACTAGGCTAGACCTAGGCCCTAGCCCCTTACTGCCTCCCAGGCCCAGGAGCAAGCTTACCATGTAGACTAGACATTTAACGGCAATGGCATCAGCGTGCTCTGTGCCTAGCCTAGGCCCCAGAGGTTTCGTAGGGCCTAGGCCTAGCCAGGCGTACCGGTAAGCAAATCAAATGAAAGGACTAGCTAGCTAGATATAAGCAGCAATTCAAAGCCATATTACACTTCCGAATGAAAAACTTGCATTGAAGAACAAGTTGTGTAGGCCCTGCTAGTGCTAGGGGCTAGGCTACGAGCCAACCAAGTGGTTGCGACCCGGCATCCCCATGCGCATTGGCCGAGGGGTCCGAATAAAATTTCTTAGTTTCACTTACCTCGTATTTAAGTGCTGCGAGCCTCAGCCATGTTTCCACCTTCAAGCAGTATGGGGAGAGAGACGGCAGAAGCGGCGTACGAGAAAACTGATACAGATAAACAATGTCCTTTTCGAAATTGGATTTGTGTACGACCGGCTTGGGAGGCTGCGTCGTCTGTTGCACCGCTGCAGGTTCAGCCGCCTTCGTCTCTTCTTCGGGTTGTTTATTCGTATCGTTTTGTTGCACTTCTTGCTCTTTGTTTTCCACAGGCACGTTATTCTCTTCGCTCGCCATGTTGCTTGAGATTTTAACTTATCTGGTTTACAGAACGCGCGAGATACACGAACTCGTCGCTCCTCAACAATGCAACTCACTGGCTGGACAAACAACTTCAAGCCGCTGCGTTCGCTTCTCGCACTGAAAACGTCAAGCAGCTACCCAAGCCATGACGTCACGCGGGGACTACGTGACTCATGTACGCGCAGGCTTGCACCGGAAGTGACCAGCGCCCCGCCCTAACGTGAACTCGAAGCTCGAGAGTCGGCCGGCGAGACTGGAATAAGAAGAGCTTTTGACTAGCTTAGTGCAACGAGTCACACCCTCCCAGACTGGAGGGGTGAGCTCGAATGAACCCCGTCCCCGGCGAAATTCATAAAACGACTCAGCCCGGTAAAATGGAACACACATGTTATTCGAAATCCACGAGTCCACTCCAGACCAATACATTTATTTATTTATCGTCAGACGAAAAACCGCGAATGAGCTGCATTTTGTTCTGCTAGCATGCTACGAGATGGATGAAATAATATTCAATTTCATTAGTACAACACACTTTTTTTTATGTTAGCTTAGCTTTAGTACGATTTCATTCCTCCCGCCTTCTCGAAATCAATGTTTGGCCTATTTTCATTTTTGTTATTGGTGTTTCCTTAATCCTGTTCATGATTAATGAATTTTAATCGACATTCTGTATCTATGTTCTGTACTCTGTAGATCTAGGAACACTAGTCAACGTTATACTCCATTCACTACAGGCAGAGTTGAGGGAAAATTTAATTTACAAAATTGCATGCCTGTCTCATTCCGGATTATGCGTCTCTTATACCGTTCGGCGTTGCCGAGTTACGAACCCACGCTCGGCAGATGCCCGCCGATGGTGACTGATACACAGATACAGTAGCGTGAAAGCAAAGTATTGTGGAAATTAGCACATTGCATTGTTGCAATTGGAAGAGACTGCGAGAGATGACAAAAATAAATTGTCAGCGGGTGATTCAATTGGCTAATGCATTGCATACCTCCTCCTAATCATACTTCCTCATTCTTACCTCCCCCAAGAGGCAAAACCAATTGCAAAACTTTAGGCGCGGAAAACGTTCAAACTTTTAACTTTAAAAATCAAAATAATATTTACAACACAACAAATATGTTGGTACTTTATTTATATTGAAATTATGTATGCCTACTTATTTCTATTATTATTGTTGTTGCAGCTCAACTACGAATCTCAATGTTTCGTTAGGGTAGCAAATTGACGGATTTATAACGAAGATTCCCGCTGTGGACAATGCTACTATGTTACGTAAAGACTGACATACATCTACTCTACTAACATGAGAAAGTAATGGACGTCGACTTTATAAAAACTAATGTACATGAATGAAACCATTTCAACATTTCGCATTCCTTTCTGGCCAGGAATTTGGTACACTCAACCATAGTGTACTCTATTATCTGTGACTCAACTCAACGACATTTATTTTCGCAATTGGCCATTGCAAACAAAACATTTATTTCTGACACTGACACATGTCACATAGGATGGATTGGGGTATTCAATGACGACCTAAATTTTGGCAAGTAAAAATGCTTCAAATTTTACTATCTCGACCACAAGCCTCACAAAAAATCAGGCATTTTTTAATATTTTTTTTACAAAACAATAAGCATGATACCAATAATTACTTAATTATTACAGGATTCATGAAATTGTAATAATATTTTTCTTGGTATAATATTTTATATTCATGATTTAATGGTGTGCCAAAGGTTATTGATATTTTAGCATAATCTGAAATGCTTTGAATAATGAAAACAATGAATGAAAACAGGTATAAAACTTGTGTTCGATTGGACTGGACGACGATAAAATCACATTCAAATTAGCATGAGAACGCTACGATTGTAGCCGAAAAATGTGCATTACTTACTACTTTACTTTCGAAATTACTTTTCGAACTAAAGTAGGCCTGCATCTCAATTTTCCATCGATGAGGATGATTTTTTGTTCGTAGGCCTACACAGATTTTTTTTTTTTAATTTTGGTCCGGTTTTTTGACGAAATATGGAAACTTCGACCAGGAATTTACATGTTTATGGACTTTGAATCATAGCTATTAGTCGGACGCTATATGTTCGAAAAATAAGGACCAAGACCAAAAAACGTTGCGTTTGGAGTTAGACTCTCCCGAGTGTCTCACGTACATACAGGTAGAATCGTGATGGTAAAAATGTCGCCCCTAGCCCCCCCCCCCAGGACGCAGGGTGCCCATGAAGGCTTTAGAAAAGAAATGATAATCCCTGGGTATGGCTAGCTCCCACACACAGCACAGCACAGGTGACAAGCCAGTGCGTGAGTGGCCTTCACGCATTCCTACCCCATCAATGAGGGACAACCCCATATTTCAGACTTTACTCTCCCTGCCTTCAACTTCTCAGCACCGAACACCTCCAACAAAGACTCTTCGTTGTGGTTTTGGGTTGTATAAACTGCATGGACGTGATTTTTGGTGTCGGTTTTAGTCAAAATCACTTAGAGAAGTACCATTACTATTCAAACACTGGGGTGTTGTCATAGAAGTCCAGTCCCAAACTCAAACATGTACCAAACCATAAAAATATTGATTTTATATACCTACAATAGGCAAAAGCGCTCAATTTCCTTGCTCATGTGATGTGATAGCCAACTTGATTTCCCCCAAATAGAACTTAGATTTTATACTGCACTGTGACATCGTTAAACAAATATAAGATATTTGGACTAGACTATCAGACTTATCTTGTGTTGATTTTGCTTGTGCCAAGAGCCAACATAACACAGTTTACAAAAATTAGGTCAGATTCGCAAGAATTAGCATTGCACTAGTACTAAAGAAAAATAGACAAGTGCCCATCCCACATCCCAGACTGAATTAAAATGTAGGACACAAACACAACTCACAATCTGAATCTGGGAATGAATGTGGGGTTGAGTTTTGCATGCATTGTTACTATGGAAATATTGGATAGAATTGCATATGATTGTGCATAAATTGCACACACATACAAAATAGTCTTTTTAGCAAATATTGGATTGGACCACATACACAGAATAGTCTTCAAGGTATTAAAAAATATTGGGTTGCGATAATAATATTAATGTTGATAATAATAGAAGGTCGATCGCGATACTCCTATAACTATGCATAATTATGTAATGATTGTAATACAACAATCTCCTTCTGTAAACAAAACGTAGAGTTGCCTTTCGCCAGTCTTCAAAACATCTGTGCTCTTCAGAGCGAAATTTCACTGACTTCCCTTTCAAGACGATTTATGTAGAGAACACATGCACCACATTACATTGCTTGCACCCCTATGATTAGTTTCGCATTCCTTTCAAGATGTTACTAAATCTGTCTACACACCCAAAGATCTAGAGATTTGGTGATGAACAAGGCCAAATAAAACATTCCCACTCTAGTGAAGTCGTTAAGACTCCTACAGAATTGAAAGAACATGACATTCCGTTCAAGACATACATATGAATGAATTTCTCTGTAGTAAAAAAAAACGTGTGTAGCCTTACGGTTTGTTGACGAATAGTAAACGAAAGCTACGCAAGTTGACATTGACTGAAATGTGTGGCACGCAGCATAGTTTAAACTTGGATGGAGAGTTGAGCAAGTACAACTATAAGGAGTGGCCTAAGAGGTTAAACGTGTACTTGACGAGTAGCAGACTCGGTGCAAGATAGCAACCTAACTCTCAATTAGGACTGTCAGACCCAAAATAAATTCTTTTTGGAAGACCTCCCAAGCTAAGAAAGTTTTTCGTGGTTTCGTGTTTTTTTATTTTACTCGTTTCCCAAAAAGCACGGCGATGTGACTTGGGAAGAGGAAACGTCTTCTTATACACAACACAGCACCCTCACTAAAGAATGGATTTCGTTAATTATTTTTTTAGTATCATTGTTAATGTTACTATCTTTAGAATGTTTCAACGGAATGGTAAACATGTATGTCGTTCACAAATGCATTACTTGAAAATGTACTATATAAGTCACTTTTACAACCCCAGAATACCACTAATTCATCTATTTTTTAGTTTAATAATTATTATGAAGTTCAAGACAGTAACAAAACCGGTGGTATTGGCGTGGTTCGAACCTGAATCTTTTGGATCCATACGGCGGACGTTTCTTCACCACTTGCAAGGAATGTTGTTTGGTTTACGATTGGAACGTTCGATCTATCTTTAAATGCAGTGGCGCCAACACGATTTTATTTACAGCCTGTGGAACGACCTGGTATAGGGAGGGGTTGGAGTCAGGTTGTACTTATATTTATGGTGTTTTTGTTCGGGAATTACATTTCAAACTGAAGTTAAGTGCACATACCACAAGGCAGAGCTATTTTTATTTTATATCTCCTAAAAGGGTTGGGGACGATTATTTGTGGTAATGGTCGATTTTGTTTATTTCATCTAATTTTGTTTGGTGGTTCTTAATTAGTCAGAAAACAGGTGGAGAAATCAGTATCGACATACAGTCTAAAAAACCAAGAAGTCAAATAGCTCAGTTTATTGAAACAAAGGTACCTGGAATTTGGGTTCGAACTCCGATCGGGATGTTTTTTTTTTTTTTGTCAGATTGTGGATATGATCGCGTCTTAGTGATACATGTAACTGCCAGCGATACATAACTCATTCACTGATTCACTGATTCAAAGAATCAGTGACACTGACAGCAGGCGGATCGGGGGCAATGCTCAACTGCAAAATAATATAAAGGGGCAGAAATCATGAAATAATAGCTGTGATACTAGTATTGGGGACTGGGGTTCCCGATGTCAATAGGCGGTGAAAGGTAACATGGTGGCATCCTCCCCATCCAGGATTCAAGCCTGGAACCAAAAAGCAGTGATTTACTGTGACTATATCGACCCCATCCAGGATTCAAGCCTGGAACCAAGAAGCTGTGATTTACTGTGACTATATCGACCCCATCCAGGATTCAAGTCTGGAACCAAGAAGCTGTGATTTTACTGTACTATCGACCCCATCCGATTCAAGCCTGGAACCAAGAAGCTGTGATTTACTGTGACTATCGACCCCATCCAGGATTCAAGCCTGGAACCAAGAAGCTGTGATTTACTGTGACTGTATCGACCCCATCCAGGATTCAAGCCTGGAACCAAGAAGCTGTGATTTACTGTGACTATCGACCCCATCCAGGATTCAAGCCTGGAACCAAGAAGCTGTGATTTACTGTGACTATCGACCCCATCCAGGATTCAAGCCTGGAACCAAGAAGCTGTGATTTACTGTGACTATATCGACCCCATCCAGGATTCAAGCCTGGAACCAAGAAGCTGTGATTTACTGTGACTATCGACCGTGGCCACTAAAACGAAGCATATATAGAGTAGAGTAGACGATGTCGCGAATCGTTAACCTAATTTTTTGTCTATTTCGTTGCCTAATGCATCATATTAAATCCTTGCTTTGGAGCTTATCAAGATTTTGAGTAAAGTTCGAGATTAATGAAATGTTTGGGGGGGGGGGGATCTCCTTGAGGAATAACCTGAACTTACGAGCTTCAATTTAATCCATTTTGTAGGTAGCGGTAAAAGCTTACGATGTCAATAAAACATAAAATGATGAAGATTTTAATGAATATACACAAAATCAACATTTCGAATTTATGCTGAAAGCAAATTGAAATCCTCAGCTAACTCCAGAGTTCTTTAATCGTGCTCTAAGTCGAACATCTCGCTGTAATGAAGAGTGTTCCTATCGCCCGAGGAAGCTGAAACAGATGCTCACGAAAATATGGGCACAAGAGGCGATAATTGGTAACATGTTCGGAAATAATAATTGTAAAGGCATGTTCCTGTAAGAGAGAGAGTGTACAGAAATAATTACGAAAAATATATTAAAAAGTCCAAATGTTAACATGCATTGCACATAACTTGCATATATTTAAGTGGAATATTTCTCAGCATTCGCCTTATGACTGAGGAATTCATCTTGGAAAACAGTAACACCTTCAGTCAGGATTGCTTCTGGCGGGTTCGACCTCTGAGCAGACCTCTCGCAGCGTAACGCATGAGTAGAATCTATTTATCAAAAGTGGCTGTTCACCCCTAGTACAGCAGTATTTACCGAGTAATCGCCTTTGCGACTTTGCACACGATATAGACTCGAATCAAATCTACGTGCAGAAAAAGGGTGCGACTTTAAAAAGCTTACGACACGTGGTCGTTGAAGATGAAGAATCCCAGTTTAGTGCTACTCTGCGCAGCCGGCAGCAGGAGAAGAAAGACTTCATTAATGAGGATGGTTTACTCTGACCACTCTCGAACAAAAACTGTCTGTTTGCAAAGGAACACATGGACGAGTGTTCGGCCTAGTTCTTAATTCACATGTGCAGCCGGATTATTGCCTAACTTTTATTCACTAACAATGAAGCATTTTACTGGAAATACCTCCCCCCATCGTGGCCTAGTTTAGTTTTCAAAATCACCTCCTAGGAGATAAACAGATTAGGTCGGTTTATTTCGACACGATTTCCGACTAACTTGACCAATCGTTTAGTGAGCTAAGCTCACATTCCTTATCCACAAATTAAGTGTTTCCTGTAGTGTATAAGGTCCAAACTAACACCCAGGCCAGGCCCAGGTAGCAGGCCTTAAACTCAATGAGATCAATTTGCTTCACTGACTTACAAAATCAAATGCACTACCCCTACATAACATGTAATTCAAGAGAGTTCCTGTTCCCGGTTTTACTGATTTTGTAATAGCACAAAACGCTCATTTCACGATGGTATTTCGAGTCATAAGCTAACTCTATCGCCCGTAAATACCTAATTGTGAATTATTCTCTCAGAAAATTGGATTACACTGCATATTGCATGCTATTTAAAATGAATTATGAATCTCGTACTCGATATGTTTTAAATAATGTTTTATTCACTAAATTATGGAAAACTTTGTATACCAGGGGACGCCATTATTATATATTGATGTTTTAGGCTGGACGTGCCAAGAATTCTGAGTCTTCATTCCAAGCCCAGCCACTCCTCAATACCATATTTGTTTGTACACCTGAAACCTAGATACAAAACTTGAACCTGCAGTGTGATACCACTCAATGGTGATACTATGCTAATTATTAATTTGTGTTTTTTCCTTAGATAATGTTAGCAACACTTATGCTAAGCAACAAAAATATCGCGTGATAAAAATGTTTCATCATGATTTTTTTAACTGCCAATTGTTTACTTTTAACTTTTTTCTTATGATCTGAACAAAACAGCTTATATTTTAATACCATTGAAGCAATTTTGATGTGTTTAATTCAAATTCAAATTCAAAGAAATATCGACGACGTGATTTCTCAATTCAGTATGCTACTTACTCCACTAGCACACTAGCACTAGCAGCACAGAGTAATGAATATTAATTTCTATGAAAATATGTCACTTTTTTATATATCGAACATTGATTGGTACCGCCATGCAGTCAAGTATGCACTCGTCATCCGACGACGCCCTGTAATAAAATCGTGTCACTAAAGTAACATTTGGCGCAATCGAAGCCCAAGCTGACCCAGTCCAGCCCACAGTTCATTAAATCTGAAGCTCGCCTCTGCTAGAGCTTCGCAAAGAAATGAGACGAAAAAAGTTAAATTCTTTCCCCTCGTCCTCGGTTTCTTAATGAAACCATTTACATTTCACATTCCATATTTAACCATTGCCACATTCCTTGGATGAATAATTAATTATTTAAAGAGAATAATAGCATAGCCTAATTCTAGGGTCAGAGTTGAGAGTTCAACGGGCGCCTCCTTTGCACTGTAACGACTACTCTTTGGGCTGTACTCCACACTATAGCATTGAGGAATGGAAGCAAGTAGTCATCAAAATAAATTAAATGACTAACTAACTAACTAGCCAACTGAAAGGGAGATCCCGTTATTCCCATCTTATTTGATAGTTGATACAGAGACAGACAACAGAGGGGCGACCGGGCGAGTGTCAATTCAATCTCATACAAAGTTCATTTAATGTTCTCTATTAGCCATTCACAATAATGTGCTACATTTTATTTTAACTAGTTACGATTTAAGAGCCGCTCTCCCACGATTGTCCAATTGAGCTGGCCTGTCTAGGCAATTAGGCTTTCTTTTCTCAACTCGCAAGCTAAAAGAAATTACTGTCCAGCCCAGCCATGACAGACTTGCTTACGCTCCTTTTAATATCTTACGCTGACATGGAAATAATCTGCTAATATATTGCTAATAATAACAAGATCATTAGAATTACTTTTTGTTTGGTGAGGCATTAGACAACTATCAAATCATGCGGCGTCAGCCTTTTTCTTTTTTTAATTGCATTTAACATTTTAAATGTATAATTTAAGACGTGTAATCATAGAACATAGATATTGTATTGATTATATCAATTACCGTTTATTATTTTCGTGTGCTTTGATGTAATCTGATGAGTTTAATTTACTGTCAATCTCAATTTAACATTTTTTTAAAATTGAGTATAGAACAGGTGTTAAATAAATTAATACATAAAATAAATGCATCGCCTCTAGCCTACCTTCATTCTCTCGATGTTATGCCGGTCATGTCATGTCATAATTAAAGGAAAGTCTTAAGTCTACGTATCCTAAGTAAAATAAGTCGACTGGTAACCAATTCTGCCTTCGTTTTGTGAGTGTTAGCTTTATGAACATATGTGTGTTAATCTAGTACAACGGAATGATATGAACCTAAGTGGTTAATCTAAGTACAACGGACAAAGCTAACACTCACAAAACGAAGGCAGAAGGGTTACCAGTCGACTTATTTTACTTAGGATTACGTAGACTTAAGACTACGGCATAACATCGAGAGAATGACATGACATGACCGGCATAACATCGAGAGAATGAAGGTAGGCTAGGAACGTGGAATGCGCGTAAGAACGTTTTGAAAGTTATAGTGGGGAAAGGGGAGGGGGGGGGGCAAATCTACTAGCAGATTCCGTGGGTGGCAGTGGGGGTCTGTTAAATAAAGTTAAATATCCCCCCCCCCCCCCGGTTCATACGCCACTGAACGTGAGCGATTGATGAATATAATGGTTAAACGTCCCATGATAAGGAGAGACGAATTAATTTTGAAGTGATAAGGGATCATATTTTGAACTCCAACTTGACCGAAACGGATTCAGAATACGTTGATAGGAAAAATGTCTTTCACATGACAGTGTATGTATTATAAAATAGGGCTATATGTGACATGTCATATAATATGTCTTAGGCCTTTCAACTCTGGACCACCAAATATATATTATATATATATGTTAGTACTTTAGACAGAAATTAAAAAAATTAACAAAACGGGGGTTTGAACCCGGGACCTTAGCTTACCGGGCTATGCTCTTACCAACTGAGCTATGCGGCCACCAATTTAAAACTGTCTAATTTTTGGTCTACTAACATAACAGCGTCATAGTCGCCTACTTTAAAGCCAAGTTTAAACATCATATTTCCCAACTCTAGGGTTACAGAGATGGTTTGTATTTCTCCAAGTTATTTTCATGTGTAGTCTAATAGGCAGTGCAATCTGTTCTACACACGTTATTAACAATGTACAAAACAGACCAAAAATTAGACAGTTTTAAATTGGTGGCCGCATAGCTCAGTTGGTAAGAGCATAGCCCGGTAAGCTAAGGTCCCGGGTTCAAACCCCGGTGTAGTCACTTTTTTAATTTCTGTCTAACTCTAAAGTACTAACATAACAGCGTCATAGTCGCCTACTATAAAGCCAAGTTTAAAACATATATATATATATACGTATTTATGTAGGCTTTCATGGTCGAATGATGTATTAACATGACATTTTTAGGTGTAGACCACGTACAAATAACAATAATAATTAAAATAATAACACATTTTGACGTTTCGTGGAGATTGCAGTTTTTGAAAAAGTGGGGTGCAATCTCCACGAAACGTCAAAATGAGTTATTATTTTAATTAATTATTGTTATTTGTATGGTCTACACCTAAAAAGTCATGTAATATATATATATATATATATATATATTTATACAATAATGTTTGTAGTCAGACTATACAATCTTGATTTCATTTCACTGGGTTTTTCCTGTGTTTCCCCAGAAATACTTAGGATTTACATAGATAGGTACATGATTTCAAATAATACAAATTGACTATGTTGCTATAAATAGCAGCATTCTGATTTAACCTGCCATAAAGTAAGGAATAAGAATATGTTGCCAGCGTCGGAGTGCGAGTGGAGAGCGAGGAAATTCTTGAAAGAGCAATTAATGCAAATTTAAAATTAATATTTGAGTTTAGTTGGACATATTTTGAGTTGAGTCAAATGAAATCACACTAAAATGGACGGGAGAAATGGTAGAGGTGAACCGAGATGGGAATTCGTCACCGTTCTCCGTCCATAACATAATCCAGCCTTATTTCTATAAAGTTTATAACACTAAAAATAAATTATAAATTTTCGTGGGAAGCCCGACCACGATGCAATGTATGCTCATTTCAGGTGTCTAACTAGGTGTATTGGAGTTAGGACAATTATTATTGTGAAGGGATGTCCGAGGGCTTTTTAGGAAAATCTCGGAAAAACCGTCAGTCAGGATTGCCGGTCTCGATGGGATTGGAACCCGGGACCTTCCTAATCAGACAATTTTGATTACATGGGTACGATGATATTTGTATTTATATTTATTTAGAAGCTACCCACTCAGTAACAAAATAGATTTTCAGTGGGGGACTTAATTAAAGCGTCTGCAAACCAACCTTGTCGACGCCGAAACCATGGACAAGCGAATAATGACCAACCAGCGATCGATATTTGAAATTGATAGACAATTTATATTGAAGAACTGCTAAAATCTAATTTGTGTATTGAAAACATACCTGAAATTACCTGTTGATTGAACAATCATAAGTGAAGCGTAATAGATGGGGAGCTGCGGCTAAACCACATAGGTGTAAATCATACAAGTTTAGTTTATTTGGTTAAGGGCGCGTCAACCGCTAGGTCATAGTGCGCCAGTCTAGCCTAGGGAAAGTGTGGAGGACACAGCAGTGCTGGTCAGACCCAGCCACGGACAGGAAAGAAAATGGGGGTTCTTTCTTACGTCGTGGTCGTCATCGTCTTTGTCATCGTTCGTGTTGTCATTATACTAGTCGATGGGGAGGTCGTCAAGGGGAGGGGGAGGGGTCCCCGTCGACGACTGCCAGAGCTCGCCTCCAGTTTCGGGGAATAATATACTACACTACTTGCTAGCTGATGTTTGCGAGATGGACTTTGCTTCTTTCCTCGCCTTTTACGATCAGCAGAGCCATGCTCTGGGCCAAATTCTAGCCCTGGCCCAGACGGGCAAATAATACTTGACACTGACAGTGTTCATCTGTCGACAATGGTCAGTGGTGAGTGGATGATGGCATTGCATTGTTGGCTCCGTCCGAGTCGAGCAGTTGCGCAAACAGATAGACAGACAGACATCATTACGTCCGTGCGGCCAGAGACAAATGGCCACCACGCGCCTAATGGCATGGATGGAATGATGTTGGTGCCAATGGCAATAAATCACCAGAGTTATAACTCAAGTCACATAAGGCTCCATTGTAAATTTCACTTCAACTTTGAATCTGTCTATGTGTTTAAATCTACCACCACACTGTCAAATTATCGCAAAATCAAATGGCCTGCTTGGTCGTATGCGTCAATACAATAATTATAAGACTGGGATTTATGGTCGAGTGAATGGATGCAATGCGTTGTAAAATTAGGGGGGACGATTTAGGGCGAGGGCGTTGAAGTTTGGCAAAATGTCAAGTGAGTCAGGCCTCGATAAGCGATTTGTGATGCTGAAATGGGTACTCTTAGACTCGGAAAATAAGAGAAAGAGAAAAACAAATATCTTCTATGAACGAGAAGTCTTGTAGTATTACACCTTGGAAATCACAGATAAGAGATAACAGGCTACTAAATTACATAGGTTGTATACTCAAAGATGAGGCATCTTTCCCTCTATGGAAGTATGAAGAGCACTAATCTATTATTGCAGACTAAAATAATCGATTCAGATGGGTTTGTTCAAAAAACGACAATTTTGTTTTTTTCTACTCTAGTAGGCTTTTTAAAATAAGTTTTGATGATTTTTGAAACTATTCAAAGCTTTATGTTCGAAGTTATAGAATGATTTATGGGTTCAGGAATAGATCGAAATACTGAAATAGTTTATTTACTTTGAAGTGACGATACCAAGAAGCTAACAATAACACAGGGAAATGTGAGGATCCCAATTATTTATGCAATATTGAATGATAAAAAGATCCTGCAGTAAACAATGTTTCTAAGAGTTACACGTAGGCCTAGTTCACAGAATGAAAACAAATATGGCATCGTGAGAATGTTAACTTGGCGAATAAGGGGGAGTGGTCGGTGGCCATGAGCTAATTCTGTTCAAATGGAAAACAGCTGTAGCTTTTATATTTTTTCGGCCTTGTTATGAATATGATAAAACAGCATTTGAATTTTTGGAAAATGATCAATGTTTTGTCATGTGTTGAAAAAAAATAACTACACTGTAATGCTGTATTAAAACTTGATTTAATTTAAATTCATTTTTTTGTTTAACTTCTATCCTATTCAGTTAAAAAACTGATTTGCAAAGGAGGATTTAAATTTCTCATAGAAAATCTGCCCATGTACTACTCTGTACTACAGTTACTCTGTAGTCATCTATGACAATCAAACCCATAGATACTACTATACCTCCACCCGTAGATGTGCTACTCTCTGCAGGCGACATGAAGAACTGTTTGAGACTAGTGGCGGTGCGCCTTGCTCGGACTTTTAACTAACTGAGGTTATGTGGTAATGCAGTTCCCTACTATTTCTACTTATTATTCTGAAATATAAAAACTAAATTTAATAACAATGTAACTACAAAAATAGAACACATGGTTAACAATAAAAATATATTATTTATTGAAATACAAGACAATTTGTATACAATCACATTTTTCATAGCTATTAGTTATAAAATAAATAATAATATATTCAAAGAACATGGTATAAATTACAACATGATTAACATAACATGATGGAAATACAAACATGATTGTGAAGGGATTTTGATATACGCGGAAATCAATGTACCCGGGTAGGTAGTGAAATTAGGGATGACGAAACCCGACTTTTTTTACGACCCGGGTACCCGTCCACTTTACCCGCGGGTTACCCGGTAGTAAAACAAAAAAAATCGTGTGTGTGGTGTCTAATGGACTAATATCTCGGACGTAATGCTGTTCTGATTGATTGATTGGATATTGCTTTACGTCTCATATTTATGCAACATGGTTGGCTAATCGAGACGAAGGGAGGGACGTAAGGGGAGACGCGGGGGGACAAGGGGTGGACAGGCCTGCAGCCATCAAGCGTATGGGGAGGGCAGGGGTTCCCCCACGTCGTGGTCGTCTCCGTCTGTGTCACCATCCGTCCGTGTTGTCATTGTCGTCGCCGTCGGAGAGGTAGTCAAAGGGAAGGGGAAAGTCCCCGACGACGACCCAGAGCTCGCCATTAGTTTCAGGGAGAAAAACTCCCCTAATCACGGGCCAAACCACGAGAAAGTTGCGAGTTGGAATTTGATGGCCCAATGCTGTTCGTCTATAAACAATGACGTGCTGATGAAGTAGCATTCATAATCATGAAAGAGGAACAGCAGCGAGCCGAGATAACACTCACGGTTCGTTACATGTTTATATCTTGTCACAGTCAAGTCAAGGTCACAATGCGTTGGTGCGGGGCGGGGGAGGGGCGGGGGGGGCTGGAGCCCAAATGAGAGTAAACATGATAAGGAAAGGCAATTATCACCATGGGTGATAGCTTTTAAGTTTTGACTTCTAGCAGATTGAAAACAGTAGTGATGTTGTGACTGGTAATTATTTACGCGGTTATAATCCTCTGGAAGATGGCATGAGCAGTTAGGCAGGAGGGGTAGGGGTGGGTGGGGGGCATACTCAGCACACTACCACAAGTCGGCGGCATGAACAAAGGACATTATAATTCAAAAGAAAAACCGGGTCAATAAGCACAAAAGGTAATGAGAAAGCGCATGTTTACATTAGCCTTACGCCTAAAATGTGACATCTCAATTCAGGAACTGGGTTAGTGATGATAGATAGTGATGTAAGAAATTCATAAAACCTGACAGTGATCAGACATGTCTCTTGTCCAATGTGGTATTATTGTACCCGTTACGCCATCTGTCTTCATGGTAGGTGGTGGCGGGTTGACTTCTTGGATGTCACAGATGTAGTCTTCATGGCGTCATCTTGATCAACATAATGGTGTACAGGGCTCAAAAAAATACCATGCCCGAGATGACCGGGCATGTAACAAAAGTGGTTGGGCACGTAGATTATTTTCCCACATGCCGTCTGGGCATGTAGGAAGTCTCACTTTCGCCCACGCTTAGCCCTTAGCTCTCGCAGCCTGGGAAAAAAGATAAGTCCACTTGTCCAGTAACAGGCCCCATGCGTGGTGATTGCAGCCATTAAGATAACACTCACTGTTCCTTGCGTCTGGTTTATATGTTGTCACAGTCTAGTCAAGGTCACGATGCGTTGGCGCGGGTTGGGAGGGCTGGAGCCTGAATGCCAGTAAACAAGATACGGAAAGGCCAGCCTTGGTCATCTTGGTCTTCATAATGGCATGGTAGTCTTCACTCTTCATGTCATCTCATCTTCTTGGATGTTAATGTGTTATAGTTGGCCGATTCATGCAGCCATTAGCAAGAAACTGCCTACGGGCTATTCCGTAGAATTAATTTAAAACTAATAAGGGCATAGCCTAGCAATACTCGTCCTGGGCCCTTTCTCACCTTTGATGGTCAATGATTATCACTTTCTATATTGATTAGTCAGTACATTGAAACATTTAGGATGCCGCAAAATTATTGCCTTCGAATATTGTAGGCCTACTTAATTGCCATGTGACTTTCACGTGCGTTTCTAAGACTTTTGTTTTATCAATATTTGAAGTAAACAACTGCTATATCGGCCAATAATCGATTAGTCGCGCAAAAAAGCGACGATAACACTCTGATGCTCGGACTTTGAACTACTGAAACTCGAAACAAATGAAGGAACACTGCCACACGATTTAGCATTGAACTTCAGCACCCTGATCAAACCCAAATGGTTTAAGATTTAAGGTCGTCGGTTTGGGAGTTTGATAATTGTAAAGGGAATGTCCATCACTTGCATCCGGTTTAACAACTGAAGAAAAGGTTGAAAAAACTTTGTTAGAACTCAGGATTGCCGGTGGCGGGATTCAAACTCGGAACCTCCCGAATCAGAGTCTCACGCTTTATACTTGAGCTACATATCTGCCGTCAAATTTAATTGAAACAATCTGTTGGAGAAGCTTGAGCAAACAAGACTTTGATGCAGAATGCAGAAGTTTATATTGATACATACACCTGGGTGGGGCAGGGGCTACTGGGTTCGTGGACTTTGGCCACTACACGTTAATGAATAAAGAAATTAGCTCACCTGCCCTAGGTCCAATACGAGGCGCCCCATAATTGTGTTTTGTTTCCTAATTGGATGAGCGTAGCGAGCGTAGCGAGCGAAGCGAAGATTCCATTTCACTACACTGGAGAAAAAAATCCGGAATGTTTTTTTTTTTTTTTTTTTTTTTTTTTTTTTTTTTGTATTTTTGTGTCTGTGAACACGATTCCGGCTAAACCAATACTCCAATTGCGATGAAATTTTATGGAGGTCTATGAAATCTCTGAACGAAGAACTGCACGGGGGGAAAAATCGATCGAAAAATTATTTCTCATGAAAATCGCAATTTTAAGATTTTTTTCGATTTTTAAAAAAATTCTTCGACTTATAACATCTACATGCTTTATCCGATTGTAATGATTTTTTCACAGAACCTTAATTTTATGAATTAATATATTCGTGTGAAATTTGAGCGCAATCGAAAAATTATCTATTAAAAAAATCGCAATTTTACGCTTTTTTCGTTTAAAAAAATTACGCTCATCCATCAACGCGGCGGGACTTAAGCGTTTTCCTAGTCCTATGCAACATGGGTTTTCCTGTGCTGTGAACAATGTGACCATGTTTAGTCTGGATCATTTGGAAATTTGGAAGCTCCATCGTTTGTCCCGGATTATGATTTGCACTAAAATGATACGCAAGATTGTGTGTATGGCACGACCAGAACTCATTTTCCAAAAACTGCTTACCCCTATTTTTTTTAGTAATAATAGACCATAAATATGCCACAGAGCAGGTAAGCTCCAAACTGTTAAGTGTTATCTGTGGTTGAACGTTGACGTTGAAATGTGCTCTGATCGCGCCATGCGCTCATCCTTTTTCAAAACATTTTGGGTGAAAATTTGTCCAAGTGATTCAAAATGTATGGATAATCAGCTAGATTTGCTGACCAAGCAAATTTTTAAATTGACATTTAACATTGTAAAAAAAGTTGGCCTGAGCTCCTCCAAACGTCTAGTTAATTTTTATTCCAGCACAACTTATTGATGTTCATATTGTTTTAAATCTCTTAATTATATGCACAGATTATAAAATCCTAACCATGACATGATTAAAAATGTAGCTAAACCCAAAACAATTTTTTTATGAAGTAGGTAGGTTGCTTTCAAAACGAAAATATTTAATGCATTATTGCAGGTATTATAAATACATTACGAAACAGAATAGGTTTTTCCAGCAAGATGAGATTCAAAAAAACAATTAACATGCAGTGCATTGAAACACAATAATTACTAGGAAAACACCAGTCATTGCTAGACGAGGGATAGAGCAGTGTTTCACACAGCATCGAACTTGATTGTCGTTAAGAAACTCTCAATTAAACATGATCTATTTTATACATGAAACACCATTATAGAACATCTTTTGATATGCATAAAATACTATGGAAAACACAGCCAGTACAAAGTCAAGGTAAAATTGAAAGGACTACTGAATGTCTCAGAAGAATTGTTGGGAACCTTGAGAGCGGAGATTCGGTACACCTTGGCTTGCTATGCATTCACCACCTGACATTCAAAACAAGATTCAATACAAATGATTAGTTCAAGCACAAAAGCCATCGTCATTAAATTAAATGCTATACACATTTTCAGCCTATTTTCAATTTATTATTTCTTGTACGTTTGAATCGTAACAGATTTTGCTGAAAATGCACCCACAAATTTGTTCCTGGATGTCTGTTTCAAATTTCAGCGCAATCTGTTCAGTGGTTCGGTCATTTCTTATCGAACAAACAGACAGACCACACAAACTTCAGCGCAATCTGTTCAGTGGTTCGGTCATTTCTTATCGAACAAACAGACATGACGACACAAACACAAAGAAGTACCGTTTGAGTTCCATTGTAAGACTCCCTCGTCTAATTATTGGAAAAGTTTGTTGGTTTGCCCGTAGAACCACACCGACAAATAGGATGATCATTAAATAAATACATGACTAATTTATACAGACCATTATTTATTAAATAGAAACAATGAATTTGTCTCCAAAATACCAAGGATTCACAGTGGTTAATTTGTAAATGATGCAAAAGTAGTAGATGTCCAGTTATTCTTTATTGAGCTAACAACATAGTACGCAATGACTGCCGGCAACTGACCAAACAACAAAACATCAATATATTATGTGTACCGCACCTAACACAAGGTAAAACTTCCTATTGCATTTCTAAAAATTTATACCAATAATCCAACCAATTAAAATCACATACATATATAATATATTTTAATATGTAAATGACTAAAATGTCATTGGAAATCCGAGGAAAATGTCAACTATCTGGAATGTTTAATAACACAAACAGCATCTAGATATTGTACATTGAGATTAAAGTACGCTACTAATTTTTCTAATTAAGTACATGTTCTAAATAATACATTATATTGCCACAAAATTAATATTTTAGTAAAAATGCAATCTGAATACCTGTATTAAATATATTAATACAAAATTAAATATAAAACTTCTATGTATTACTAGGTAGACATTTCCTAACAACAAAGCCCAGCTTATTAGTAATGCTACACAAGGAAAGTAACAAAATGTTTTTAAAAGTTCTATTGAGTATTCCAATTCCTTAGCTAAAACAACACGATTTCAAATGAGTAATACTGAAATCTTTTTCCTATCACTGGTTTGCCTTACATCCGTTCAAGTGTTGCTTCAACCTAGGTTGAGATCTCTACTTGGAGCCCACATTAGGAGCTGAATCCTGCGTTTGGTATTACGTAATATCCATAGACGCCTCATCTTGATTGATTGCTGTCACCACAAATCCAGTGCCACTAATCATGCCAACATCAACGTTTTTATAAAATCAACAGCTATATTGCGATTTGAACCAATCAATAAATAAAATTGTCATAGTACAACACCGAGGACATACATAATTATATACGTAGGTATCAAATGTGAATTGTATAGTATTGCCATGTCTCATTTAAAAGTCTGCTGGCTTCCACTTTACTTCATGTATAATAATAATACATAATTATTTATCACTTTCGTTGAGTTCTCATAAAATAAAATATATTACGTAGTTAATTTATTTACATGTTTGAAATATATCTTATACAAGATAAAAATAAAATATTGATTATTGAATAGACATCACAATAACTAACTAACACAGATTTCTTCCACATCCAATATTTGCTATTGTGCTCTGTCTTTCCAATCCACGATATGTGCATTTGATGCGTTAAGGAGGGACAATTGGAGGGGTGGGTTACTTAATTAAGCAGCATGGACGACGCACTTAATATTGCACATTACATTGTAACAAGTATTTGGCCAGTCCCAATCAATAGTATATCAACATGTTACAAAACTAGAAAATCTTTCCATCAATATCTCATTTGCCAAACAATGTTTTACAAAACCATTAAAATAATAAAACATAAAACAATAAAGGTATTTAAAATTTAAATACTACATACATACTTGCAATATGTACATACAAAATATGAAGAATAGGTAAGTAGGTAGGTATTGGTTATAGATTGAAAACACTGTGAAAGACTAGGCTGTCTTACTAGAAGATTAAAAATTAAAATAATCTTGAGGTGGTCACATCGAAAACAATAACCATCCAGATGTCACACATCTATTTTAGATGCTACAAACATGTTCTGTTCCCACTGCATACATTAAACTAGGCCAATTATTCACTTATCAGCTTTTAGTTAACACACTTAAATAACTTGTCATTAGGGGTCGAGAGCAGGCATAATGAACGGAAGAATATGATGAAAGTAGTAGCACTAAACTCATATAAAAAAATCTTGAAATTCTGTATCTCTTTGAAATAGGTAAAGACTTATTTTGGTAACGAGAGTAATAAATGGTATTTACAATTGTGTGATTTAACAATTTAGCATAATATTACGATATTGCTCAAAGTTTCTTTCATTCATATCATTCTTAGATAAAGGTGTGGATAGGGAACCTAACAACATGACTGGTCGGTGACAGTTGGGATCTACCACAATTATCAAGATAACTGCAGTCACCAACGAGGTAAGCTGTTGGGTTCTACCTCCACACCCCATCGTTACCTAAGGTTTGTGTATTTGTTCATCCGTAACTGTTTGGAACTGTCTGAACATGAAAATGGTCATTCAGCTATACAAAAACTAGCGTTCGGGTGGTGTTCATCTCTCTCCATTCACCTGTTCTAGAACAGACTAAACAATAAACATGTTCAAACAGTTCTGACGGAAAAGTAAGAGTGGATACAACAGAGTGGAATATATGGCGGGAATTCGAATTACGGAATTACCATGGATGACAATAAGGTTATGGGGAAAGTTTGTTGGTTGAAATGTATGTACTGAAGACTCACTCAACTGTTATTTTGGTAATTAAATCATCGTCACAATACGCTTTTTATGTTAAACATTTTTTTCAATTTAAATTAGGTGACATCTCAAACCGTCCAATTTGAAGATTGGCGTTCATCACTGAAAGTCAGAACAAATGTTTTTATCCGCTTCAAATCCTGAACTTCCTGTACTAGGCCTCGTTTTTGCTGTGTTCTGAAGTTGAACTGTTCATAACCAGTCTCGGACAGGACAAATAAACAAACCTATTAATTAGCCATTTGGAACCCAGTAATGCAAACACAATACAGTACACCAATTTACACCAATATTGTAAATAAATTTGAGCCAAGCTTAAAAAAGAAGTAAAGCGGTTTTATAAATTTCAGGGATGACAATTATTAGGTTCAACAGATTGGGATCTTTTATCTTTAAAACACACCAATGTAAGAAAATTACCAACTTTCTGATGCTTATACAGATAAAATACTGACTTATTAAACCAAACAGTGTGAGAGGTATAAAATGGGGATTGACACAATAATATGCTTGTCGTTGAGCAGAAAAGCACATACTTTAACTAGAAGCATTGGTATTATCTTCCCTTCAATAACTCTCTGCACATGGAGATCTTGTACTAAAGTATGTACGCACAGTAGTCTACAGGCAACACTTTGTCCCAACACTGTTGTGCTGAAAGGTAAGTACTTCTATGAATTAGTTGGGGACCAGTACCACCCAATCTGAGACCAACTTTAACCTAGAAACCTGTATTATTCTACTAAATTTAATTGAATTCCTGTTAGGTTACTGGTATGGATTGGCTAAGAGATAATATCTTCATTAAAGAAAAACGTTAGTTTTCTAAAACAATGTGTGAACTGTATGTACTACTTCCTTTCTGTCAATTTTTCATAGTTACAAGGTATAATATGAAAATAAAATACATTTCCATTATCTACTAGATTCACTGGTGACATCTTCTTGAATTGAACTATAAAGTTATTTATAATACTTTGAAAATAGATTTCCAAAACTGTAAAAAAAAAAAAAAAAAAAAACACTTGCACAACTTATGAACCGATTTGAACCCACCTCTTTTCATACTACAGACAAAGAAATAGAACTATTACTAACATTGTTAAATCATTTGCCCATCCTTTCAGAATATACCTGCAGAAGACACAAACACTGCAGAAAAAAAGTAAAACAACAAAACATGCTAAACTATGCTATTGGAATAATCATTTGATAAGTACCTTTTGTTAACATTGAATTGAACCCAAAAAGAATCAAAAGTCAGGCAAGAAACTGCACAGAGAGTTATTGAAAGAAATACCAATGCTAGACTGTCTTTAGTGGAAGAAAAACTAAAGACTAAGGGTATCTAACTATCTATCTTAAGCTGCATTGAGTCTTTACACTGGAAATTGCCATTAGATAGCAATAAGTAACAATACTAAAAAAGTGCAGTTATTTTAAGTATACCTCAAGACAATGGTTCAGCACCTATGGTCATAGGTTCATTAAACTATGTACAAAACTAATTCGTAATCAAATACAAACAATAATCATCGAAACGCAAGCAATGTCTTGCGAAATGCATCCGATACTTCAGGAAATGTTTATCAATGTCGATAAATGCGTCCCTCGAGGGTTGTGCGGTGGCACATTCCAGGAGAGTGGAAATGTAGTGACTTGGAGTAAGTGACGTCAGACTTCCGGGCTCGATCCTCCGAGCTGAAGCTGCAGATCTCCCAGCTCGTCGTGTTCGCTCTCCGTGTCTACGGAGGTGGAGCGAGAGGCGGGGAGGCGGGAGGGAGTTCCGCCGGAGGTCCAGCGCTGTTTCCAACTCTCTAACCTCATGATCTGAAAGACAATTGCAACGTAATGAAGTTTGTGAAGCTTTTTAACATCTCAGTTGGCTGGTCTAACCAACTGAGAGATTTTTGGGATTGATAATTTGTAAATGTTTTGTCCATGTCTATATTGTTAATTACAAACATGTTTTATACATCATCACATTATTTGTTCAATGATAACATAAGAAGTGTAATAATGTATTGTATTTAATGAAGCATATCACATACAAAAATGGTGTGCACAATACCTAATCTTTGTATTATGATTACAGCATTGGCAGTTACAAATGAATGTTTAACATGATGATAAACCTTAACAGTGACAAATTAGAATTAGAATATCTCATTTACTTTGATAATAAAATACTTTGGTGGTGAATATGAAAACATTAAGAAAATGTAACAATATTTAAATAATAAAATTGATCCATTGTTTTAATCAATATTTGGATTATAAATAGATAGGTCTATACTTTACTAGGGTAATAGGGTTAGCAAGTATTATCTAAAAAATGTAATAAAATAAACATGGAATGAGAATAAACCAAACCAATGATAAAAACTACATGATGCTGCTTTAAAAACCTATCATAGCTGCAGCACTACACAGAAACAAGCTTTTAGAAAAGAAAAACGACCGAGTGTTGATGCAATGTAAGAAATCAAACAAGATTATTTCCATGGCACAAACGATGCAGAACAAAGAGAGAGGGGGCTAAGATGATACAATTGATAAAAAAAAGTTTGCCAGTTTGCCTGGAAGTGGGTTGGAGTGTGTTGTTACCCTACATACCCTAGTTGACAAGTATGAGTAACAATGAGTAACCATGGTAAGTAGGCCTACCGGGGGTTCTTATTTTGCAGATACAACCTGTAACTGATGGATATTTTACTATTACCTTACAAAGTTCCTTAAGATGCTGACTATATATCAATCAACTTAAATTTCCACCCGAAGAGGTAATTTGAACAAAACAAAATTCATAGTTTGAATGCTTTTGAGTAAATTTGTTAAAACAATTTTGAGCTTCATAATATAATTATTTGTAAAAATTGAGCAAACTAAAGTGGAAGTACTGTAATGAAGTGGATAAGATTTAACATTTAAATTCACTTAAAGAACGAAGGTTGAAACTATTTATGGATTGAAAACTGTTAATAGCATTGAATTTTTGCACTAGTAATTTTTAAGTTACTACTATCTTCTTCATTTTACTGCATTTTTAGCTGGAGTTCAAATTGCATTAAAATTAATTAGGTCCTAATACCAGTATTTTGTTCTGTAGAAAAATACTACTCCACAGATAACAGAGTACACTTCGTACTGTACTCTATTATCTGTGACTACTCTTAACAAATCAATTTGAAAAACAATTTAACAATTTGCAATCATAAGAGTTTGATTTTACACTATACAAAAGATAAACAATAAATTATGGCAATGTTAGAAACAAGCAAACAATTTTAAAGCTCGTTTGATCTACATATCATACACACAAGGTGAATTGTAAGTTATTTCAAATTTGATTTATATTTACTATTTAGACATCTTAATTTGTTTTTATGCTGAGAAATGTTGAGGAATGCTGATATCGTAATAAGAAGTGCATATATTTTTCTCTTGCAAAAGTCAATATTGAATATACAGTAGGCCCCTACTTGAATGTATGTAACCCTAAGCAATGGAATCAGTTCAAGCTACATTTCTCTTTCTTATTCAGATAATTTAAAAGAACGACATAAACATTATTTATATCCGGTCAAACTTGGTAAGCCAAGTGGAAATAAGATGAATTGAAAATGTAAGCAAGGTATTGAATAAAACATCTACATTGCATTCACTATGCTAAAGTCTATAACCCTAGTATCGTATGCTAATGCAACAAAAGGACAAATTATTTTCTACTGCAACATAAAGAACACAGCATGCCACATAAAATACTATTACTAGGAAAACGCTTAAGTCCCGCCGCGTTGTTGGATGAGCGTAATTGGTGCATAGAGCTGCCATGTGTTACGCGGATTTTCTGTTGTTCTGTGAAAAAATAATTATTTAGTCGAATAATTTTTTTAAAATTAAATTAAATTAAATTTAAAAAACTTAATTTTTTTAATTCATCGTAATTTAAAAAATAAAAAATCGTAAAATTGCAATTTTCGTAAGAAATATCGTAAAATTAATTTTGTAAATAATTATCCGATTGCGCTCAAATTTAACACGAGTATATTAATTCATGAAATTAAGGTTCTGTGAAAAAATCAATACAATCGGATAAAGCATGTAGGTGTTAGAGGTCGAAGAAATTTTTAAAAATCGAAAAAAATCGTAAAATTGCGTTTTTTATAAGAAAAAATTTCCCGATTGCGCTCAAAAACGTGGCAGTTCTAAGTTCAGAGATTTCGAAGGCCTCCATAAAATTTCATCGCAATCGGAGTATCGGTTTAGCCGGAATCGTGTTAACAGACACACAAAAATACAAAAAAAAAGAAAAAAAAAAAAAAACATTCCGGATTTTTTTCTCCAGTGTAGTGAAATGGAATCTTCGCTTCGCTCGCTACGCTCGCTACGCTCATCCAACAAATCAACAACATTCCAGCTATGGGTATAATACCACAATGAAATTATTCTAGCACATACTTTAAATGTAGGCTAATCATAGTCGCAGAGAAATCCTATTTTGACAATAACGTAGAGACTTCTTTAGAACAATATACCTAAGTAATAATCAGAATAAAATTTTCTTGATTATGAGATGGTATATGTAACAAGTTATGAAAGAACATCTGCATGTTACACAAAAATTACTGGACCGAATTCTTCAAAATATTATTTTATTACGTAACATTTTTGTATACAGTAATATAGGGCTTGGATGTTCCCGATATCTCCTTTTTTCTCTATTAAAAAATACTTAATACATGCCTTAATAAAATAGTTTCAAGTGTTCCAAAGATTACTAATGTCAAATGACTGCTAAATGACCTTTTCAAAATATATTATTTTATGAATTGGGTCCTATTTTTGTCATTTTTTTAGATACTTTTGTACTATTTTGAATTTTCATATTATTTGATAGACATTTTACAGATTGGTTGAGTGTGAGCGCAATGTCAAGCAGAGACAACTCTAAATATGGGGAAAATGAAATTGCTTGTCAAATACTACGACGGGGAATGAGTCTGAGATGTTTGGGAAGCGAGCATGGAAAATTATATTTATATTTCATTGAGATATATACAATTTTAATTCTTGGGTTGGGAGATGCCAAACGGCTAGTTAATGTTAAGTAGAGGTGTGGAAAGGGAACCCAACAGCTTACCTGGTCGGTGACTGCAGGGATCTCGTAGAGGATAGACACAAATAAAAATAAACATAATACAGGAAAATGTTAACTCTCCGCTCTCGTTGAGTGAGCAAGGCCCTGTTTGGCCGAAACAGTTTCGAAGTTTTCGTGTACGTATTATGTTTATTTTTATTTGTGTCTATCTTCTACGAGATCCCTGCAGTCACCGACAAGGTAAGCTGTTGGGTTCCCGTTCCACACCCCTACTTAACATTAATTCTTGGGTTTGATTTATTGGCTAAAATGTGCACAAAAAGTCAAAAGCCCACTTCCATTTGTTACGTAATGAAAAAAAAAATCAATTAGTACTTAAAAAAAAAAAGTTTGATAGAAATTTGATGTCCTTTTTTTGTACTTTAAACCTGTTTTTTTCTCACTTTCAAAGGTCCTAAACATCCAAGCCCTAATTATAATAATATTGCTGTTATATTCCCCTTACTTTCGAGACCTAAAACAGAACTATAATAACACTTAACAATATTAATATTTCATAGTGAAGTTGTATACTGTGTAGTAATAGAGGTTGTACTATTGCTTGCAAAACAGCAAAACATTCTCATAAAACTAACACTAGTGGTACTAGTAAGGGCTGCAGTGGAAGCTCGTCTTAACATTTTTCAATAGAACCAGTGATTACAAGTGACATGATACTGTAGTTAAAATAATACACACACATTTTGTGTCTTGCGCTGTGAGTGTGCAAGCGTGACTTTTCTAGTGTTTACTTACAGATAAAGGAGGGAATGAGAATGTTTGTTTTTTGAGGACCTATAAATATAATATATTTTTTTACCAACAGCGGCTAAGGGTGTCAATGCAAGGATTGTTTGCTAGCGGGGCACACTTTGGCAATCAGCATCACCCCTTTTGCCAACGGCACGTGGTATATCATAGTGGTCACCCATCTAAGCCCTGACCACGCCCGATGTTGCTAACTTTGATGATCAATCGGAAACCAGTGTATTCAACATGGCAAGGCCGTTTACAAAACAGTTACAAATATTGCAATGTATGAAACATTACAAAACAAAATAGGACTACACTATGCCAAAAAATGTATGAATCTGTAATTTTTTATTATAGAAGATTCATACAAAATCCTTTCATACAACAAGTCACATGTACACACACATGTACACATGTAGCATGTCACATGCTAAAAGTAACTGCCAACTGGTTCAAGTAACTATGTTAGCACTAAACCACAAATAGAGAAATAAAATAGCCGAGGGACAAATGAGCTACTACCTTGCATTAGTTCACAATAGTGAATTAAGTACACAATTTGAGCAGCAACTGCATGGTAACATGCTTACTGGTTACTAGTAGAGTAGCAACTATTGAAACACATAATTTTAATAGGACAAAACCAATTTCATTTTCAAAGAGTAAAACATGAACACTTACATCACATTTAAATAATATTTCGACAAATAGAGCTACATCATGCCATTCCCATTAGACACAACAAGCTGGACAAAACGCCATGTTAAAAATAAATTAAACAGTACATTTCAACACAAAACAATCTTACTGCACAATAAGTCTTCCTTGCGTCCGTGTTAGGGTCATGCAGCGGTTACTGGTTATTTGTAAAAGAAATGCAGCATTATTATTTACGAATAAAGATGCCTTGTAGACTAAACGCAGGCAAGTATACTATCTCTGCACTTACTCTAGCCATTTCCACGTCTCAACATCCGGACTTGTAGGCGTCATGGGGAACTAGAGAGACGGTTACTTGTTAGTTAGTTCAAGGTCAAAGATATAGAAAAGTAGAAGGCAATTAATGGAAAATTATTTGTAGAAAAAAGAACATAACCAAAAATAGAGTAAATTATCTCAACCAAATAAAACAATTAGAATTAAAAAGAGAGATGTTATTAATATTATGCCCTACTTTTCACACTTCATATTAAGCACATTTAGTATTTTAGTCGCTTTTAGTGTTTGTACATGGAAAAGACAGAAAATCAAGAAAGAAAGAAAGGGGGCAAAATATATGGGTGCTAAGATAAGTAGTAGGTACATATTATGCTTTTGTACAAACTGAAAATGTCTAGCTTGAAATAATTAAATTAAGAAGCGTATTGGCATGTGTGCAAAAAGAAGCGTGAGGGTCTAAAAAGAACATAAAAAGAATAGGTACATTGTAAGTATATAGCTACCTATCATTAAGAACAAAATACAATTCAACAATGTGATTATTTGGTGAAATGAGCTCAACAAATACTAGAATAATTGTATTTATAAGTTCAAATTCTTTATGAAGCTTCACCCACCTCCGCCTTGAGATCGCCCACTTTGTCTTGTAGCTCGCGGACCTTCTCGCTGTCGTCAAGGTTACTTCTAAGCTCTCCTTCGGCGACCATCTCCTCATTCTGGAGAAGAGAGAAAGTTAACGATGTTAAACATAGCAGTTTGATTCAAAGTCAAAAAGAGTCCGTGTTCTAAAATAAGTTGCTAAAAGTAGGGCACTTCTGGTAGCATCTAGTCAGCTGCCGCATCCATTCACAGATTCTTGATGTGTCTACTGCACAAGCTTACGTAGATAAGATTTCTCTCCCTTCCATAGATATATTTGTGTTATCTTTTTAGTTTCTTGATTGTAAAAGTAGCACAAAAAGTGTTGGGAAAATTAGTGCACTATTTTAAAAATAAAGTAGCACAAACGGTAATGCTAACGGTAAATGGCAATGTTTACAACAATGGATAAAGTTCAGATAGTACTATAGTCTATAGTATATACTATTATTAATTATTATATAAACATAGCTTTTAGCAAAACTAGTAACAATGGGGTGATATGATTAAACTGTAGAACACATCTATATTCTATGCCCTATGGTAATATAGTGAACCTGTTTCCAGTGGCGAAGCGTCGGGGTAGGCATTGAGACAGTGTCTACCCTACTTAAAAAAAAAGAAGAAGAAAAATTATATTTTAAACGTACGCGGGCAAAGCAACGAATGAACGCGTTACCATTCTGCGCGGACGTGGACTATTTCCATGCCTGCAAGCTCTTGAGACAACTAGGATTCTGTCTCCGAGCCTTCCCCTCTTAGACCTATAACTCTATGGCCCAGCGCTTGTCCACTCCCCTCCACTTCCCCTCCTTCTTCGCAAATAGCATAGGCAAATGAGACATGTCTCCTCGCGCTTCAGCTCGTGTTTCGGCTGCATCGGCATTTTCAATTGTTGTGCGCATGGATACATTTGTTTCATTGTGAGTGAATAGGCTAAATGTTCCCGCCTTACAGATTGAGTTGTTGTCATATTAACTGAGTGCTTCATCTCATCACTTCATCACTCTGTGATCTAGCACAGATAATTTTTGCTTGCGTTGGTAAAAGATATTTATCTTTCATTCACAAAGGCGACATTCCATTTACCACGCATTCATACAACCCCCACCACTACTAAGCATCTGCATTCTTTGTTGGAGCAAGTATATGCTAAGTCTAATAATGATGAAGTCTGCAGTAGCTTTACTTCACATAGATAGATTTTAGCAAGTTTGACTGCAGCTGAAAAATTGCTATAAAATATATATCCTTGTGTGAAACAGACAAAATTTCACTATAGGCCCTACAGCTATATTTGAGTATTGACTGAGGAAACAAGTTATAGATGCAGTGGCGTGGCGAACATACCAAATCGGAGCCCAGGCACCGATACCAAAAGGGGTGGGTGGGTGGTCCCCAGGGACCACCCCATCCATTACTTTTTAATTAAACATAATATTTTATATACTTTATATGACTATTTTAATTGTTATAATCACACCTACTAAATTGTATGGCTACAGCTCTTTACTTAGGCCTACCTTAATAGTTTTACTGGACTATTGTAAAAGTTTGTCATGAATCATGACTTTTTAGTACTAGGAAAACGCTTAAGTCCCGCCGCGTTGTTGGATGAGCGTATATGGTGCATTGAGATGCCATGTGTTACGCGGATTTTCTGTTGTTCTGTGAAAAAATCATTACTGAGTCGAAGATTTTTTTTTAGTTAAATTAAATTAAATTAATTAAAATAAAAAATTAACTTATTTTTTAATTAATCGTAATTTTTTTTAAAGAAAAAAATCGTAAAATTGCAATTTGCAAAGAAATAATTATTCGATTGCGCTCAAATTTAACACGAATATATTAATTCATGAAATTAAGGTTCTGTAAAAAAAATCATTACAATAATATAAAGCATGTAGGTGTTATAAGTCAAAGAATTGTTTTAAAAAAGAAAAAACCCGTAAAATTGCTATTTTCATAAGAAATAATTTTTCGATTACGCTCAAATTTCACACGAATATCTTAATTCATAAAATTAAGGTTCTGTGAAAAAATCATTACAATCGGATAAAGCATGTAGGTGTTATAAGTCGAAGAATTTTTTTTAAAATCGAAAAAAATCGTAAAATTGCGTTTTTTATGAGAAAAAATTTCCCGATTGCGCTCAAAAACGTGGCAGTTCTAAGTTCAGAGATTTCGAAGGCCTCCATAAAATTTCATCGCAATCGGAGTATCGGTTTAGCCGGAATCGTGTTAACAAACACACAAAAATACAAAAAAAAAAAGAAAAAAAAAAAACATTCCGGATTTTTTTCTCCAGTGTAGTGAAATGGAATCTTCGCTTCGCTCGCTACGCTCATCCAAAAAGTGCAGACAACATGCATGATGGATATTCATCCAGTAGTTCTTAACTCAACAAATAACAGGTAGCAATTCAACAATTCTGCTAAATGAATAGACACGTTCGTTATACTATAACTTATTTCATTTGATTGAATAGATTGATTTGAGGAATTTATAAATTAAATAACAGCTGGTGGCTTGGAGGAAGTCTAGAGCATTTTCGAGTTTTCTGTTTTAATTTTTTAAATTGTCGTCTTATGAAGCAGGATTATCGACGTCGTGAATGCAATAAGAAGAACATTCTTGGACCTATTTGAATTGAAGTATTTCCAGTACAATTTCTAGATAAAAGATCATTGATTTCAATGAAATCGAGACAGCAAGTTTGTCCGTAAAAGTATAAAATCGTATCTTTTCTCTTCAAATATTGCTAACAAAGTGTTTCTTCAAAACTCACAGATTTGTACCAAATTACCTAAAATAATCATTTTTCCGGGGGCAAGCCCACGGAGCCCCTAGTTTTCATTATTATGCGTTTCAGTAGTTTTCCTAAATCCCAAATAATGGCTCTGCCAATAAACGGAGAAAACGAACAAAATAACCAAATTGATTTCCAAAATGCACAGATTATCTAACGATCTAGGACATACAATTTTTTTTCAAATGGGAAGGCCCCCGGATTCCTCTTGTAGTTACTAAATTCTTCATTGATTACTTTCATAGTGTGTATTTTTCCCCAATATGCCGCTACGAGGAGGCGAAGAGGAATAACACACCGTTGGCTTTATGAGTTCAACAATTAAAACATAAGCGCAATCTGTTCAGCGATTCGGCTGATTTTTATAGTACACACTAGCACACACACGCACAGAGTCACAGAATAAGCGCCGTTTATCTTGAATAGTAATCCTCATTCGCTTCGCTCACTCGTCTAATTAAACATATTAATTGCCGGTAAAAAGCACCAAATCCATTCTAGGATCACCAAAATTAAAAAAATTCCCTGCGGGGCCAAACTGGGGGCACGCCCCCAGACCCCTCCCCCCCTGTTGCCCACGCAAGTAGGGGGTGGGTATAGTTAAAATATTGTAGGCACCGATCACTCTTAGTAGTTCGCCACGCCACTGTATAGATGCTTCAATACAGGTATTCTGATTGTGACATGAATGCAAAATCTAATAAGTAGGATCGACTTAAATTAAGTTTTTACTGTACAAAAACGATATTTTTGTATTGCTTTCAAACCACAACTTTTGTCTAGAACGCTCCAAACACATTAACAAAACCCGATTTTCAAAATTTTCGCCTGCGGCGCTAAAGTTGGGGGGCTCCGCCCCCCAAACCCCCTAGCTGTGTTAAATTTGTACCTGTGTCTACCAATGTCTACCCTGTAAAATAGTCACGCTTTGCCACTGCCTGTTTCATTGTTAAATACGGTTTCAGATGTATTCTTGTATTTTTCCATAACATACAACAATGCCAAAATATAGGCCAAATTTTGTACGGGTCTATGGCAAAAATGTTTTGAGAATACAATCCCTGATAAAATAACAATTTACAATATGGCTGTTACAACTTGCAACTACAAAGAGTTGATACTTTTTACAATTATCTAGATCTTATACTATCATAATTAATTATCATACCAAAATGGAACGTGCAAACTAATAGTATTAAATTGTCCTTCTGTCGAACTACGAGTAGTGAAAGACATACAAGATCTTGCAAAATAAAGACAACAGTTTGTCCCTGTGTTTGGACTAAAATAAAACTCACTTTAAGTTCTAAGATGGAGATCTTTTGATTGAGAGCAGCTATTGCTTGGTTGTGTTCTGCTTCGCGGATTCTCGCCATCATCATTTCATCCTTCATCTGAAAACAACAAATAGTTGCAATTGAAAGTTTTGCAGCAAACAGTTGGTAGCACGACAATCCAGTACCATGATACACAGATAAAGACATCAATAATTTGAGATGCTGAGTAATTAATTAATTAAAAATCCAGAATCTGGATATTGCAGTAAATCTTCACTTGTAATTAATGGGTCTTTCAATTACTCCCTTGGGTAGGTTCTTACTGTTAAGAACCTATAGTAGTAGAAATGGTATGGTATGTTAAGTAGGCAATAATAGTATGTATTTACAAAAAGTATAATATCTTTTCTAAAAGTAATAGAGTTCATCAGTAGGCCTTTTCATAGAGCAGTGTTCTCCCCAGAAAAAAATGTTCACTGGGTATTCCATAAACATTGCCGGGTAGCACCAAAAATAAGTGGGGGTCCGGGGGCTTGCCCCCGGAAAAAATTTGAGATCCTAGATTCGATTTGGTGAATTTTAGAGGTTTTCGAAGCCCTTTTAAAGTAGCTTGCTTTAGTTGGTTTAGTGGTATGAACATTTCAAATTTGATTGAAATCATAGGCTAAGCCTATTTTCTCCTTTGTAATGTAGCCTATGTGAATTACTGTAGTCCTATTACTACAATGAGTACAATAGGCCCTTATAAAGGTGATGATGTTATTCTTTCTAAGTGTTTATTATCTAAGATTTGTAGGTTTACAATTACTACAACTTGAAACATTGTTGTATTTGATGACTTCATTTTTATTACTTTAAAATTCGTCCTAGCAATCAATAAAATTGAAAATTGCTAAAATTGTTCACTTGTGTTTTGTGTGCTCCTTGTGTGCAGTGAATGTTCACGATCATAGCGATGATTGCCATTTTGCCAACTTTATGTGTTTCGTTTAAATGCATTCATTGTCGGTTTCTATACTATCAGCGAGATTAGTCTCCACGATTTCATTTACAATCTGCGTTACAGTTTAGAGATGGAACGTTTGTACGTTTAGTTAACGGTTAGAGTTTAAATTCGCAAATCGTTTAGTAAAAAAAAAAAAAAAAAATCAAAATTTTTTTGAAATTTTTTTTTTGAATTTTTTTTTTGATTTTTTTTTTTTTTTTTGCCGGGCGGCAGGGAATTATCGCCGGGCGGCCCGCCCGGCGGTCCGGGCCTGGGGAGAACACTGATAGAGAGTATAATAAAATTGCATTAGTATTTTCTAAAAGTAGGGTTGACATTCAATATGATTTTCAATATCGATAATTGTGCACCTTCTTGATCAATTCTTGATAAAAAATATTAAAAATATTGATAAAAAATAAAATTAGTAAGTTTCTCAAAATATTTTGCTATATCGGCTTGAATGTTGCACACTGTCACATCGAATGCAACAATCTCTAAATTGATATCTATCATCAAGATTTGATCAAAACCTTTAAAGAATTAAGGGTAGGACAAATTTGGCATCTCAATTTGTTTGTACGTGGCAAGAGTTTAGCTGATAAGGTGCACAGGAAGGATAACTAGGGTAGGGATGTAAATGGGAAATATTTCCACGGGAAATTTTCCGGAAATGGAAATATTTCCGGAAATTTTCTGAGTTTATCTTTCCGGAAAATTTCCGGAAATATATTTTAAATTTCCCGCACAAAATGTAGCAAAGATGTAAAGGAATGAGGTGGGCAGTGCACTTGGAAATAATGCTAATATATAGTTTCCAAGCTCATGACACCCAGCTTCTTCCATTTCCCTTTTGTTCTTATTTTTATTACTTATGAATGAATGAGTTATGCATGTACCATGTGCACATCAAGTTGAATAAAGTTATTCTTAAGTTATTCTTAATGCAATAAAATACCTAGATATTAACTGGCCACATGGTCCAAGCTTCCAAGGCCACAAAAAACAAGAAGAAGAAGGGTTGATCTACATGTGAATGTGACAAGTTCACATTGTATTAATTGTTTTAGTGTAGGCCTAGGCCTAGTTTGTAAGTTTGCAGTATGGGGAAACATCAAAATAAACTAATAAGAAGTTACTTTATAAAACAACCACAAGTTAACACTAAAAATGATTCCTATGGGTGCAAGTTCTGTGCAAAACTGTATATCATGAATATTACAAGGATGCGAAAGCACTTGGAGGGGTGTTTTAAATGTCCTTCAGATGTTAAGAAAAAGTTTAAGCTCACACAACACGCAACCAGTGGCAGTGGGTCTACACCTACCACACCTAGTATCTCTATGTAGGATTCAATAGTATCATCCTGCATACAGACTCAGGTAACCGTATCCTTACACTCCACCACATTATATTTGCAATTTGCATGTATTTTAGGCACGGAAATATTTCCGGAAAATTTCCGAGATTTATCTTTCCGGAAATTTTACATCTCTAAGGATAACGGTTACAAAAGGAACAGTAGGCTAAATTGGAATTTTTGGGCGAGTTGTTAGATTATTTATCGGTACTAATTGATGACGGAAGGCATCCCTATTCAAAATGTTACACCCGACTGCGTGCTTCGCACCCGTACAAGAAGAGCGCCAGCTTACCTTAGACTCCAGGTCGGTGTACCGATGTTGCTGCTCGCGGAACTTGGCCATCTGGTCCTTGTCACGGTTGGCGGCCTCTTCGAGTTCCTCTCGCAGCTTCTTGTTCTCGTCGTCCTGTCGACGGAGCTGGTTCGTTCCGACCTGCACTTGAGTCTCCAGCTCCATCACCTATGACAGACCGACATACATTACATGACTATGTGGCTTGATTCCCTGCATGGGAGTGGGGGGCTTAGAACTAACTGAAAGATTATGTATGTGGTAAAGTTGCTATATTTTATGTGCATGAGATGACTGATGAAGAAAAATTATACCTGGGAAATATTCATGAAATGGTTTAGACTTTAGTTGGATACTTGATCACAAATTTAAATGCTCACTTTTTCACATTTGTCAAATAACATATATGAGTGATTGAAAATACATTGTCCCAAAAATGTCACACTTTAAGTTATTTAAAACAAATTGATGGGTATTATGACAGAACATAAATTTATTAAATTAACACACATGCTTGAGAAATTTACTAAATTTAATGGAAGGTGTAATGTAATGTACGTTATGGTAATTGGTCCGGAGAAGTAAATGCTCATTTATGTAACAGGCTATTTTTAGTTAGTTTATAGTAAACCAAATTGTATTGTATTGTTGTTTTATTTTATATATATATATATAGAAATATTCCCGGTTGGGGCGGACTTTTTTAATTTCTGAATTGTAGTAAATAAAAACAATTACACCCACGGGAGTGTTTCCCGATCAACCAAATCGAGAAAATATATATATATATATATATATATGTTAGCACGTAGGTTTTCACGAACAGTCATAGGTACATCCAAATTTGGTTTTTGGGTTTTTGTTCGTGTATTTTCTCTTCTCTCTAGCTGGCCTACACAAGGACCATTGTCAGCTGGTCGACGTTTCGGCTGAATCACATCAGCCATCATCAGGACGAGACCCTTACAGCTTCGAAAAAACTACTGCTGCTGATTCCCACGTCTGCAGTAGAAGCAGCAGCAGTAGTTTTTTCGAAGCTGTAAGGGTCTCGTCCTGATGATGGCTGATGTGATTCAGCCGAAACGTCGACCAGCTGACAATGGTCCTTGTGTAGGCCAGCTAGAGAGAAGAGAAAATACAGGAACAAAAACCCAAAAACCAAATTTGGATATATATATATATATATATATATATATATATAAAATGTATTGACAAATCCAATGTTACAATGTAGCCTGCATGGATGCTAATAAAACTGAACTGAACTGAACTGAACTGTGTCGCTGGTGTTAAGTTGGTGATTTTTTATTGACAATAACAATGAAGAAAGTTCCAGAATTGGCAGTTTCCATACTTGGTTTACGACAGAGGTTTTTTAGTGTAGAAATGGACCCACTTAAATCTATTAGTAATGTGATATTGTGGAAATACAGTAGTACTATGTGAAGGGTTAGATTAGAGCCATCCTAGCAATGAAGCACAAAAAATACATATAATAATGTGTACCACTGAAAGTTTGCTCTGTACCGGAGTGGGTCAACTACTATAATAAATGCACCCACCTTAAGTCGTAATTCTTTGAGCTCTGCTACCACCTCCATCTCTCTCAGTCTTGTGGTCATGAGATCTTCTTCTAGCCTTTGAGTCTCATTTCCACGGTTCTCCCAGAACAGTAGTTTCTTGGGTGTGCTGTCGGGAGCGGGTGTCGCTTCCATTCTGTGCTCCTGCAATACAGAGTTGAGCAACGTTAGGAAGTAGCCTAAATGTTAACAGTTACCATGTATAACGAAAAATGAAAAGTGAAAAAGAATGAAACAAAAGGCCAAACTATCATTAACTTTAATCAAGGAGCCAAAATAGATTTTGATCCATCCACAATGCAAGACATACTATTCATCATCGTTTTTGCCCAATCTCAGGACATATTTCATATAGCCTAGAGTGCTAAAGATTTTTTTTTAAATTTTGCAAATACTACTACTGATAGCCCCTTCTACCTATAAAAGCAAAATAAAATAAGTTATGTTGATAAAATGACAATCTGCAGGAGTGTTGGGATAGGATCCAACAGCTTGCCTTCATGGTGTAATGGAAGGTGCATAATTTGATAGGTAAAAGAATAATAAAATAATCAGTGGACATATTCCTTTTGCTTTCTTCAGAACCATCAAGAAATCTCGTTGAAATGTCTTGTGAATTGGATTATTCCACGTTACTTTGAGGCATGGTGGTATATATCTTTAGGTGATTTCACTTGCGTATCCAGCAATGCTATTTTTGTGGTCGCTTAATGCACGCAGTTCAGACAGAATCCGCCAGGATCGCGACGTGTCAGGTGGTAGTCACGTGACGAGAAAGTCGATAAAGAAGTTTTTCCAAACTTCTTTATCGACTCTAATACCTCGAGAGATGGCGGTGTGTATGCACTTTATTGAAGGCCGTGCATTCAGATCCGTAGGCGGAACATTCGAATTTCCGAATTCGAGCCATCTGATTGGTCCCCAAGGCCGCCATCTTGTAAGTTCTATGTCACGTGACCATGCACGTGACTACCACCTGACACGTCGCGCATTCTGTCGGCGACCGCCTGCACTGCGTGCATTAAGCGACCACAGAATTCTGGCAGTGAAATCACCTAAAGATATATACCACCATGCTTTGAGGTATACACCCATCAGATTTGGCAGCTTCCATCACTCCATGAAAGTAAGCTGTTGACTCTTATCACAACACCCAATAATTTATTTTTGAAGCTAAATTAAGTACAAATTGATTTTTTACAAGAAAATAAAGTTTATTTTCCCATTGGTAATAAGAATAACAATTTCATGCAAACATTCTTTGGCGTCCGCGTATTAGATGGGAAAAATCCTAGCTCCTGCAGTAAGGTAATCAAATTTATCATTTTGGTTGCATTTGCGCTTATCGCCCGAGCTTTAGGCTACCCTTTGCAAACATCGGTAGTAGCTATGCAGTTTTAACAAAATCGTACAAAAACAGGTAAATATTATGATTGACAAATAAAACATCAAGTACAAACCTAAGTAAGTACAGTATTTTAACTAGGGTTGCCGTTTGATAATCGATACGATTATTTCCTGAAACGGTTGATAGTGGATTCAGTCTTCCCGCCCAAAATTTTGTAATTTACCGCCCGCTCTGCAAAACTTCATAAAATAGTACCAGTCAAGACATTAATCGCTTTATTCCGTGAAAAATGCGTCCACTGCGAGATCTACAACACGTGTAAGGCGTGAAGTACGAAGCGCCTGCAGTATAGGCTACTAGCATGACGCGTGTGTGTTACGGGCCGGCTCGGGCGTCTGCACTCCCGCGCCAATTGCTCAACCTCGGCGCGTCACACTCACAGCCAATATTGTAGTACATCGTTCAAGGTCAACAAGTATTTTATCGAGATGCATTACTCCCCACTCCACGCCAACTTGGTATCGCTTTACTTCATTCTGTAGTGGTACAATAATATTATCTTATCAGTTCTCTCACATCAATATTACGTCGTCTTCCAAACTTATGTCCAACATTATTCATCTCGTCGCGTAATAAATATGGGAGCATTGAATAGTTACGAATATCTCGTAAATGAATGAACGACAATCACAACAAAAGCTGGAATGAAACTTCACAGAACCACGATTTCCAAGAAGAATGACCTTCACAAAAACAACACTCAAGCCGGGTAGCGTCTATCTATTCCACGTAGCGCGCTCTCGTAGGGCCGGCCAGACACGTGAGGTGGGGTGGGGTGGGGAGAAGTTCGTGAAAGACGTTGCTAGCGTGGAAAAACCCTGTTTTGAGCAAATAAAAGGAACAAAAGAATGCACTTGCAAAAGGTCCACGGTCCGCGTCGGTATGCGAGCAAGTTTAGGCTTAATTTTTATTCGATTATCGATTGATATTTTTTAAAATCGATTATTGCGACCAATAATCGATTTAACTGGTACTATTATCGATACTGAAATTCGTATTGAACGGCAACCCTAATTTTAACACCATGTGCTGTTGGCAAAAGGGGTGAAGCATATCACCAAAGTGTGCCCCCGATAGGAAATGATCTTGCACTCTCACCCTTAGCCGCTCTGCGGAGAACAATGTGCGTAATTAATTTCTGGTATTGGGTTAAAAAAAATTCTAGACTTTTTTTAAAATATGGTGACTGATATGATTATTACCATAGTAATTAGTTCTGGATCATTTCCAAATTATTGCCAAACATTTCACTAGCTTTTTAGCTTTCTAGGGTCTAATTGTAAAAAAACATTATAAAAAAGGGTTTTAGGAGATATTAAAAACAAAGGGCTCCCTTCAAATTTCGGGCCACGGGGGAATGATTTCCCCCACTCTTTGGCGAAGATCTTTGTGAGAGGTTCGTTTTCGGTTCCCGAAATTTTGACACGAGGGTTCCCCTCTTGAAGGTGACCCACAGAATTATAGGATGGATTCCCCCGAAAACTCTTTACCTGAAAAATTACCCAACATAAAAACTTAGGAGTGTGAAAAAAAAAATATGAAATGAACAAATATTTTTATAAAAAAGCATTTTAAATACAGTATGTAAAAATGAATTTTTTTATAAAAACCTTTTTTATATTTTTTTAAAAATTTGAGGTAGTAATTTTTTCCCCTGCTCCCAGAAATTTTGGTACTAGCGATGGCAATTGTCTACAGATATTACACAATGTATCCACTAGTAATGGCCATACGGGCACAAGAGTACTCAAAAGAGGGAACAAAGTATATTTAATAAATAGGTCGTCGAAGACAAAACACAAAAACTAGTAAGTCTTCCCAGCATATAAATCTCGTTGGTGGCGGTGCCAAGTATTTTAATGTCAAGTTTGCGTAAAGCTAGCCCCATCCCTCTGGCCCCCAGGGTCACCAAAAACATTCCGTAGCCTATAATCCTTGATGAAATTAAACACCAACAAAAAAACACTTGGAAATCAGAGGTCGATATCAGAGATGTGACACAGGCACCGACAGACGGAGGGATAGAAAAGTGATGCATGTAGGGGAGCTTTGCTCTCTTATTACTGATTGATAGTTTAATACCACAGTACATATTTGATGAGAAAGTTACCTCTTCCAGCTCCTGTATTCTGGATCGTAAGTCACGGATCAAGGCATCATTCTCCGCTTCTCGCAGACGAACCTTAACTAATTGTTCCTGTAGACATTCAATCATCTCCTCCTTCTGGCCTAGTAGCTCTCTTTTGAGCGAGATTTCTTCCAGAGATGACTGACGAGAGTTATCCTGGAAAACAGATAGTTCAATTTATTCTGGAAACACCACAAAATATAGCAAATAAACATAATTTATGTATTCATAATCTTTATTTAGATTGATTACAGCATAATGTATTAATATTTATTAACGGCTTCATTTAGATAAAATAATAAAATATATAAAAATATAGTATCAGAAATTCAACAAAAATCACTACAGTTCCTTTAATAAATTGGTGACTATCTAGTATCTAGTATCAACAAAATAAATAAACCAGGATCTAGCCTGAAAAAGAGTATTTTCTTAAAACTTTTTAAAAAAAAGAATGTGGGAACTAAGATTAGTAAGTTTTGGGGACAAAATCAGTTTTTAAAAAAATAATATTTAAAAGGTTGGGAAAGTCTTTTTTAGGTGTGTGTAGGAAAAGTTTTCTACAACTCTACATCGGCATACCTTTCTACTACTGGACTACTAAGCAGTAAGTCTGGCCAATTTAATTTAATACAACAGAAATTTATTAGCCTCTTTAAAATTCAACAGGTAACCTATTAGGCTATTACAAAATCATTCATTAATGTTATCTCCTTTGAGTGTTGATCTCATGATTAAGTCCAAATAACAATGGCAATGGCCATGGGACATAGCAGTTTCTCTTTGTACTACAGCGCATTTCGATCTCGTGGGTAGAAGGAAAAATAACAGTTTTGACACAGTGGGCAATTAATTTTAGTCACGCATTACTAAAAGTAAGCAATCTCAGTGCGCTTAAGCATGTCCGCCCCAATGGGCAAGCAAACTACTATAGTACTTTCAATTCAAGCTATCATCAGTTCAATTACTCTTGTGCTGATTAGGGGTGCACTTGATAATCAATAATGGATATAATTTTGATAATCGATAACCAAAATTCATTATCAATTATTAGGGGTTCAGGGAATTAGCATTTTGCCATATAACTACTTTTAATATCCTTAATATCCTTAAAATCCTTAATATCATATTATGTTTAAGTCCTCTCTTCTCTTGAGTATGGCAGATGAGTTGAATTCTCATTCTCATTTTCATTTTCACTGAAAGCTGATCCGAAAGTTACTAATTTCTATATTTAGCTGTATCATATTTGATTAATTAGTTATCATATAATAGTACAATATGATGGTTTGTTACTTTTTTAGACATACTTTTAAGTTTTTCATGTGTTTCACTAATTATAATCATTGTCAAATTATACAATTAAATTATATCTACATCATATTATGTCAAGTTAAATAATTGAAATAATGGTTATTACTACACAATTAACACTCTTTGTACTAGAACTAGAAAGTAGAATAGTTTTTAGCTTTAGCTATAGTAATAATAAATTAATTAATAAAGACTACTATTGTAATAGGGTAACCACGAACAAGTATTTTCCTTATGTGGTTGCCCAACTTACGCGACAAAAAACATACTTTTGAAAAATGTATCTATATGTGTCTTAATAAATTGAATAATAATAATTGAATTGATATTGGTTAGTCTTTTAGATGAAGTTCAACACCATTTTAGCAAATTCTGAAGTGCTATATAACGCTACATAAAACTATTTTCCTGATTTCCCGTCATAAAGCGATACAACACTATTTCTGTTCTTTTCACACTAATTTCATGAAATTAAGCTGTAGTTCCACTATATTTTATAATGTTTGCGTTCGACAAAATTAAAAAAAATCCAGAAAACAAGCCAAATTTCTATGTGCATTTGTATGTAAAGGGTTAAAAATTAAAATAGCCATAAAACTTATGTATGATCCCTGGGCTGTTTCGTCGTGTCGATAATGAGGCACTGCTCGACGTTTCGCCACCCATGTTGGTGGCTTCTTCAAGAATCAGAAGAATCATTCTTGAAGAAGCCACCAACATGGGTGGCAAAAAGTCGAGCAGTGCCTCATTATTGACAGGACGAAACAGCCCAAGGATCATACATAAGTTATCTACGGGTCATGAAAGCCTACAATATCTCAGCCATAAAACTATTTTGGCATTTCATAAAACTAAATTACAATTTTTATAAAACTATTTTCCTGGACCCTTATCAATTATTATCGCAATATCAAATAATTGGTCAATAACGGCACAAACCAAACTCTAAAAACGGAGATTACCTCACGTTGTGCCATGCACTGGCTGGGCTGATAGTGATAGTGTCACACTCAAGATTTATATTTGGAAATGAGCTATCGCCTAGGCTATTAGTAGAGATGTGCAAAAATGGTTTTTTAAAGTTTGAAAATTCGCCCCTTAAAAAAAAAAAATTCGCGATTTTGTCGCGATTTACAAAAAAAAACAAAATTTTCTCATGCAAAACTTAAAAAAAAAAAAAAATATATATATATATTTATTGATTCATAGATTTTAATGATTTAAAAGAAAAACAAGCACATGAGAGTGAAGTTCAGAATCAGTTGAAATTTTAAGCTCAATTTCAGCCTTCAGTTTTCAAATTTTCCGACAGTTTTTACTTTTTAGTTTTTACCATAATTTCGACTACCCGGCACCTCCACCAATTTACAAAATTTTGCATTTTTTATGTCTTTTGATATGGATTGAAGTATTTTGAGCTTACTCTCGTTCAAACGATTATTAAGATCTCACAATCGCGTTGTATGACCCGGCGCCTCCACCATATCTACCAGCAAGTATTAATTTAATTTCGACTTCGACCCGGCACCTCCACCAAAACTTTGAAATTTTTTTTATTTTTTAAAATTTCGCGACCTAATTCGCATTTAAGGACATAATTGCTAATTTCGCCACTAGTTCGCGGTATCAACTAAAATTTCGCGAAATTTCGCGAATTGGAAATTGGTACCATTCAATCACAATTCATGAGATTCATGTGCAAACTGAATTTGAAGGGATTATTAACCCTTTAAGCGCCGGGTTTTCTGGCATCGGTCACACGCCCTGGGCCGAGTTCTTTTTAAAAAATTGTAGGTTTCGGAATAGGCCTGTGCTCACTCGATTCCCCGAAAGTAAAGTTCTCTAAATCGTGCTCGTCTTCATCATAATCAAAAATTAATCTTCTTACCTTGTTTGATCGAATAGGCCTGGATGTTGTCTTAGGGCAAAGCAAGAGTGGACGACACAACGGCAACATTTTTGTTGTTGGCCTCGGTAAAGACTTACTTTCCTGATTACTTGATAGTTCTTGGTCACTGTTATCACTTCCTTGATCATAAATAGAGCTCACATCACTGTCACACGGTTCTTCATCGGATTCAGCTGTCAAAATTATCTCCACAATATCGTCTGTTGAAATGATTTTATTTCGGCGCGAAGTCAAGTTCCGTTTAGCCATGCTCACTCGAGGCGCGCGCCTTTGACAATGAAACTGGTAACACGACATCAAACATTCACGCTCGTTTCAAAAACACCGACAATCGAAATGTTGCACTTGAAGCTTCATCACTTTGCCGTAATATGTCGCAAGCGTTTGCAATTTACCAGACGTCGATATCTACAATATATCGTCTTATATTAATTACAAAAAAAAGCGGGGAGAAGTAAAACGCGTATACGCGGGAGTGGCCTAGCAGCGACCTCGCCTAAGCCCGCGTATACGCGGGCGTGGCGCTTAAAGGGTTAAAACTTTAAAAAAAATTCGCCAATTTCGTTGTCACCATTTTTGCACATCTCTACCTATTAGTTGATAACGGAAGCCAAACAAATGACATCGAAGACAGCGAGGCAGCAAATGGAATGCGATTGTATTGTTTTGACTTACACTTGCCACACTTGAGATTCCACTTATAGGTCGGAACAAACTTTGTTGGCGATATCGATATTGATTCGATAATGACATAACCAGCATTTTGATAATCGAAAATGAAAAAAAGTATTGATGTGCATCCCTAGTGCTGATACTACCACTGAACTCACAGTTTCCTCCATGCGCAGCGAGATGTTCCTGATCTCCTCGTGAGCTATCTCCAGCTGGTGGAGATTCTCGAGGTGGGAGTGTCTGAGCGCGGCGAGCTCCCGCTGAACTACGAACGTGGTTTCCTCTTCCTCGGCCCGCGACACCTGCCCTCTGACCAGACGGTCGGCTAGTTCGCTCGACTCGGCTTCTAGAAGCTCCACTCTATGGCGGAGGAGGCGGTTTTCAGTTCGGAGGCGCTAAAGAGAGATAGAAATAGTTTTACTGTGTGGATTATGTCTAAAGAATGCAGATGATTATCATTATTCGATAAACTTTAGTTGATTTGATTTAAGATGTGATATCAAAGTTCAATGTTATTAGTTAAATTGTGATTTCTCAACCTAAATCATAATCGTGATTTGAGCGAGAGGATGATTATTTGATTTTTTTCTAGATTTGCTTTTGTTTATTTGGATTAAGGACGAGTCAACCGTTCGGTCATAATGCACCACTCTAACCTAGGGGGGGGGGGGGGGGGAGAGGGGCGACCCATGCTGGTCAGAACCAGCCACGGGGAAGGGGAGAAAAGGGGGTTCTCACGTCGCGGTCGTCATTGTCTTTGTCATCGTTCGTGGTGTCATTGTTGTCATCGTCGTCAGGGAGGTCGTCAAGGGAAGGGGGCCAGGTCCCCGACGACGATTGCCAGAGCTCGCCTCTAGTTTTGGGGAGTATAATATACTCCACTCTTACTAGCTGATGTTTGCGAGGTGGACTTTTTCTCTTGAATCGCCTTTTACGATTAGCAGAGTCATGCTCTGGGCCAATTCTACCCCGGGCCCAGACGGGGTTTTTTTCTAGATGAAATTGCAATTATCAGGATGATTATTATTCATTATTTGCTACTTATTGTTGTATTGTATTGTATTGTATTTTATCTGCAGCTGTTGAATTACATTTATGATGTTAAGCACGAGCATCATTTGTATTTTGAGTACGTATTATTTTTGTTTTGTGTATTTTTGTATTTTTTTTTGGTACCGGTACTATCCATATTAAAAAATTAATGATTATTATTGATTTAGATTTTGTTTGACAATCATACCAAATTCTTACTTTATAACTATATACAGTATGTAGAAGAAACATTGATGCACCTAATTTTTTAAGCGAGCGAAGCGAGGCGTTTCCATTTGCCCTCTGCCGGAAAAATTAGTCACTGTTTTTTTTTTTTTTTTTGTTTGTATGTCTCGCGGATAACGTTGGGAACGGAGGCCGGACGAGTTGAAATTTTCACCATTCCGCAAGCTTTGTTCTCGATTGAAGCCATTATTTTTGTGGCAAAATGTTCAAAAAGTTAAAAAGTTACATTAAATTTAATCAAAAGGGTTTTTTTTCAAACTTCACGGCGACAAAATCTGAGATGGCCAAACCCATTTAGAATGCCCGTCCGTCACGAAATATGTTAATTTTATTTTGATCCGATAAAGTAGTGTAGATGGAAATTACATTATAACAAAGTACGGTTACCATGGCAACGGAAAGTCGTGCAGCTTTTTGGCTCATGATAGCGGTCGAACGGAGGCTCGGATCGAGTTGAAATTTTCACCATCCGCAAGCTTTGTTCTCGATTGAATCCCATTAGTTTGTGGCAAAATCGTTCAAAAAGTTAAAAAGTTACATTAAAGTTTAGGGCTGTGCGAGCAGGGATTTTTTAGTCGAGCGAGATCGAGCGAGTTTTTGGTCTTTTGTTTGATTTTCGAGCGAGATTCGAGCGAGGCAGACCAAAATTTAATTTCCCCACAAATGCTGATATAGCTACATTTTGTCACGATGTTATAAATACAAATTTTCAATATGTTATTACAGTGTTGGGCCTGCCAATTGATAAAACTTTAACCCTAAAATCATTTTAATCATAGGCTTACTGCTTAGGCTAAAGCTAGCTTGGGCCCTAGGCTCATTTCTAAATTGCCTTACTATTAACAATTGTGTTCTTTCTATTGAAGTTCAAAGAACAATATTATTTTTGGCCCTAGGAAAGGGCCTAGGGTGGGCCTAGCTAGGCCCTAGAAGCCTTTAAGGTAAGTTGCAGGGGGCCTCTGGGCCTAGCCTTGTAGGGCTAGCTAGGCTAGGCCAGCAGTGTTCAGCTTCACATCCTTGTGCATTGAATTAATGCTCTAAGTTGCTGTGGGCCATTACCAATAAGTAGGGTTAAGGCAGTCATAACTATGTTCATTTCACCTCGTATTTCAATTGCGCTTACCGAAAAATTGTATTAAAAACACATTTTGGGGAACACTAATTTCTTCAAATAATACGGAAAGTAAAAAAAACATAGGTCCGTCCATAATATATACATTTCAAATTGATTCAGTCGTTACGGAATGACAAAACGCTAAACAACTTGCAGCCTTGTGAGTACGTCGTAATTCGAAAAAAGTCGATAGCGATTTAAAGTCGAAACGCAGGGTCTGCGACATATCGATATTAGACCAAAGAAGAGGTTGGCATGTCTTCAAGGTCCCCTGTATCTACTACTAGCGGAGGACTTACGAAGCCGTAAAGTAAGGTTCATCCAGACGCGAAATTAGAAGCCATCTTGGATCACAAAACCACCTTGTTTCGCCATGGCGCCCACTACTCTGCGTTGTATTTGGTGTTGTGTTTTTATTATATTTGAGTATATTCTCTCATTCAAATGACGGGGTGTGTAGCACCAAATTGTTCGGAAAGCCAGGGAAGGTGTTAGGACTATTTAGATTTCTTTCTTCTCCGAGTAGAAGAAGGCTAATGGGTCTAAAATTGCAGGCGTGATGGACAGCATTGACAGCTCCAGTTTGAGGTGAGGTATGTAGCTAACCTAGCGAATTGCAATTAATTTTTATGTTCTGTATTTAGACTGGTATGGACTCTTGGCCCCCCGCAAGAGTTTAGAGTTTTAACATATTAATTAGGCGTAGGTGGGAATACCTTTGGCAGGCTTAGAGGAGAGGCCTAGCCTAGGCCTGGGCCCTAGGCCCACTTTGGCAGGTAGGGGCCCAAGGCCTCAAATACTAGCCGCCTTAGGCCCTTAGGGCCTATTATTTATTGCATGGAAAAAATTCATAATGAGTACTAAATCAAGGGATAGGGCCTAGGCTAACTAAACAAGGGATAGGGCCCTAGGCCTAACCCTAGGCTTTGTGTGATCCCTTCTCCATAGGCCTAGCCCTGGGGCTAAGGCCTAGGCCTTAGGACCTTGGCCAAAGTGATTTAAAAAAAAGGGCCTGGTCATAAAAGGGTTTAGGTAGGCCCTACAAACAAAAACAACCCCAATTCAACATAGGGCTAGCTAGGCTCTAGCAGATTAGTTAGGCCTAGCCCTCTGAGGCTAACGGTTACCGGTACCTAGCACTGGCCTTCAATGGGTTTAAATTAAAACGTAGGCCTAGGCCTACAAAACAAACCCCGTAGCTCCGGCTAAATTAGCAGGCCGTCAATCTATTTTTGTTGTTGTTTTTGTCTCTCACTCCTGCAGTTGGTCAAGGACCGGTGGCATTTCTAGGCGGATAGTATTTGCGGCGTAGATCTAGGGCCTAAGCCCCTAGCCTGCCTGTGTAAACCCAATTCTGTAGGTCTAGGGCCTCCTAGTCAATTAGTCAAGCCTACTGTAAAAATAGGACCGGACGTAATTGCCCCTTAGGGCAACTTTACCCCTTTTACCGTAAGCTACGGTTAAAAATAGCAGTGTAAATTTACCGTCACGGGGCCTAGCCCTTTTTTACAGCTAAATTGATCATGTAAATTTTCCGTAGCTAACTGTTGAATAGCCGCAGGGTTTTTTGTAGGGCAAATTGCATGGGGGATGTGGGCCTACATGAAGTACAGGGTGGTTTGTTTTGCTATCTTAAGCCCTACCCTAACGAACCTGGATCCAAAAGGCCTACGGTTTTTTACTCCCTATGATTAATTTGGTTATTGTGCCGAACAGAAACTAGGCGATTTGGTAAAAGTTAGTTTGAAACCGAACATGTCCAAAATTAAAGTATGTAGGCCTGGGCCCTATCTATGCCTACCAAATATAAGCTCCCGCACTCTTGCGCAATACCGCAATACTCTAACCTAGACCCTCTACAACTTTGCATTTATAAATAATTAAAAAAAAAATTTGTATTTAGAGTCTACCCATCAGTTAATAAACTGATTTTCAGTGGGGACAAGTCCTTCCATATGTAGAAGCACGGGATGTCGTATGCGGCAAGTTTTGGCACAATCGTATTTTTACCATAAATTTACCTAGGCCTACGGCTACGGATAAGCCTTAGGCCTAGTTGTAAACCATGAATTTTGGGCTATAGTATTATTCTTGTTAAGATTAGATACATTGTTCCTTTCTGTCCACAGGAACACAACAACAAGCCTCCACTCCAGTGCCACCCGTTTCAAGACAACAGCCTCCAAATGCAAGACAACCAGCCATCCAGTGCAAGACACAAACCAGCCTTCAGTGTAGACAAACCAGCCACCAGTGCAAGACAACCAGCCACCTGTGAAGGACAACCAGTTTCCAGTGCAAAAACAACCAGCCACCCGTGTAGAAACCCGCCACCCGTGTAGACAACCAGCCTCCAGTGTAGACAACCAGCCCCCAGTGCAAGAAAACCCGCCCCAGTGTAGAAAACCAGCACTAGTGCAAGACAAACCAGCCACTTTTGCAGCAACCCGCCCAGTGCAAGACAACCAGTCACCCAGTGTAGACAGCCAGCCACTTGTTGCAATTTCAAACAGCCCTATGTGCATGACCAACCAGCCTCCAGTGTAGAACAGTTTGCACACCAGTGACAAACAACCAGCCTCACGTAGGACAACCCGCCACCTGGCAATACAACCAGCCCCACTGTAGGACAACCAGCCGTCAGTGTAGGGACAATCGGCCACCAGTGAACATGAAAGATCGAAACGACAAAGATTTTACTTAACTAGTGGGTTTCGGAACTAAAAATTGTTTTATTTGTGGTTTGTCTGTGGTCATCAAATTATTTACGGTCACTATATGTACTGTAAATGTAACTGGGGTTTTCCAAGCAAGGTTGCCTCTATAACTTCTCAGCCATTTGGAATATCGGTTGCCGCCTGTCGGTTTGCTGGGTTTGAGAGTTGATAGCCCTACTGCGGTGCAGGTAGGCCTACACTCGTGCATTCGGAAAAATTTTGAACATAATTTTCCCTGTGGGGAAGTTTCTTCTTACTCGTGTCATGTGCCAATTAGAAAAAACTTTTTGAAGACAATTCTCCAAAAAGTATTTTCAGGTAGGCCTAGGCCTGGCTACTTACACTTCGCCTGCACTTCCGTAAAATTGTGGACATAATTTTCCCCTTGAGGAAGTATTCTATTCTTTACTCGTGTCGTGTGCCAATGAGAAAAACTATTTTATTTATATTTTATCATCTCATTGAAAGCGATAAAGCTTAGGCTTGGTTTGGCCTATCTCTTGAAAGGAGTCTCATTTTTAAAAAATTATAGGCCTAATTTGAGCAAAATTTTTAATTTTTTAAAAAGTTATGATTTAGGCCAATATAATTTTATAGGCCTACATTTAAAAATAATAACCAAGTTATAAAAAACTTTCTCATTCTCATGTCTCATTGATAGGTTTGGCCAAATATATCAGCTTTTAAAAAACCATGTCAAAAATGTTTTCAAATAATTTGTTTTGAATGTGCCTCCAGGCCTATGCTTGGGGCTGTATTATAATTTATACAATCTTTTTACTGTTTTTTCTAGAGTTGCCATCATATCAATGAAGATCCATGTTGTAGTCCTACACCTTAAACTAGTTTACCGGTACCGGTACTAGTCCTACCTAGCTTTTTTTTGTAGGCAACTTAAAATAATTAATGGACCTGTTACAAATTTTTAATAAAAATTTATGATTTTTTAGTTTGAATTAGCCTACTATAGATTATTATTCCAACCATTATTTTCTAAAGATTCCACCCTCCTTAGAAATTCCTTTCAATTCGTATTTTTTTATTCCATTGACAGACTGTACAAAGTTGTACATAATATGGATATTGTCAAAAACATTTAGCCGAAGCGAAAGATATTATAAGTTCTAAGGTACAGATAATATAGATGGAGCCTACAAGATAAAATTAATATTAAAAGCACGAGTATTGCATGACATTTATTGTATTTTAATTTTGTAATGTGGACCCATTGTACAGTATGTCGTTTGGGTAGGCCTATATACATGTCAAAACAAAAAATATATCCTCGATCACCTAGGTACTCTTCCTTGACTTGTCCCACCTGCTTTTCATGCACTGTTTCACCCAACTAGTATGTTTCATTGTTTTCCCTGACCCCCTTTGAAAAAACATCAATGATAAGCCTACCTGAAGATTTGGACTAAAATACAGGTTGAAGGGGTGCATAATCTCAAATTTTTATTGGGATTTGTTTTATACTATAACCTGGGACCTGGCAGTGTGCTTCTGTTTTGGATAAATATCATATTTATATTAATAAAATGGCCATTCTCCCATGCATCTCCGTTATTAACATTGCAAAAATCATTTAAGTACGGTTTAAATTTGAAGTTACAAAGTTGGCCATTCCAGAAGATTGGGGCTAGGAAACGTTGAGGACCTCATTGTTCCCTGGTCTGATAAAAATAAAAATATAGCCCATTATTTTTTCTGTAGTAAAATTTCCCTTATATGGGCCTAATATTATCATGCAAAATAACTTGGGAAATTACAAAGTTGGCCATTCCAGATGATTTTGGGTTTGGCCCTTTGGGAAAAGTTAGGGCCTACCCCCTTTTTCCCTGGTCTGATAAAATAAAAATATAGCCCATTATGTTTCTGTAATACAAGGCAATGGAGCATTTAATTAGGCCTATAATCTTTTCATTCAAGTAGGCCTACAAGTTTGAAGTTACAAAATAAGGCCATTCAGAAAGATTGGGATTTGGGTGATTTTGTCTTGGAAACATTACCTATTGTTCCCTGATACAAATAAAATACAGTATAGCCTATTATTTATGTAGCAAAAGGCATGTAGCATTTCATTAAGCCTAAAACAAGGTCTATATAGGCCGAAGGCAAAATATATGCCAGCATTATAATATTATCATTTTAATTTTATTTTAAATTATTTTCTGCATTATTTTGTTCAGATAATTAAGCCTATTTACGCGACGCTTAATGCTTATACTGATACAATAATTAATGCTGTGTTAATGCGCTTAAAATGAGTATCTTCCCGTGGACAATGCATTCGCGGGCCGCGGCCAAGTTTAAATTCGCCGCGAATTTACCCACAGTTGTGATCCATCATGGCGGCCCCATAGTGGAAGTGTATCGGACGACCTTACTTGGCCATCGGCCTGTGCGCGGCAGCGAAGCCTAGCGGAAAATCCAGTGGACCTTGGCATGTCTTTATCCGAGTTCTTTGGAGACATGCGCAGTGTCGGTGCGCACGGGCACGACGTCAAAGCGAGAGCATCGAGTGGCCTGCGCCTGCGCAATGCCCATTACCAGTCAGCTGTTCGCTGTCGACGTGAAGAATGTTGCAGAGCGCGTCATAATATGGAATATTACGCCGCCGAGGCCGTATTTTCGTTCGTTCTCGAACAATTCTAGAGTCATTTCGAGACTCGAATTTTCGAGCATCAAAAAAATCACACGAGCGAGCGAGCGAGAATGTTGACGTGCTCGATCTCGGCTCGAAATTTCGAGTCTCGCACAGCCCTATTAAAGTTAATCGAAAGTTTTTTTTTAAACTCAACGGCGACAAAATCTGAGATAGCCAAATCATTTAGAATGTCCGTCCGGTTACGAATATGTTAATTTTATTTTGATCCGATAAGTAGTGTAGATGGAAATTACATTAAACAAAAGTAACGTTGCCATGGCAACGAAAAGACGCGCGAAGTTTCTAATGCACTGCCACCTAGAAGTAATCAAAATACTTTCGAGGAAGCAGTCTATTTATTTGTCAACAAAGAGTTTAAATAGTTTTCCCAAGGAATCAAGGTCCTCTAGATGGCGGTGGATTTTAAAGTTAAGATTTAAACACGGGTTTACCCAAATACCTTGGCAATAATAAATAATACTGGAATCGCGAACGTCGTAAATTTTTAAATTTATAAAAATGTGCAATGTGGGTCTAGCTGTAGCACGTGCTCGCTTATCAACGCGTCCAACTGAGCGTTTCCTAGTAAAAGTAAATTAACAACACGTAATTGAGTACCTACGTGCATGCATAACATTTTCACATACAGTTTAGCACAGAAAAAAAAATACTGACGAAACCAGTTCTGCGAGTCAATACAGTGTTCCCAAATTTGTGAATAATTATATTCATGAATTCAAACTTCTTATAATTTCCAGGAACACTGTAGGCTATTGAAAACATAGTACTTGAGATACAGAAGAATAGCTACAAGCAAAAATGTACAATTCTTTTTCTGTCTGTAAGGTACCACACTTACCCTTAGCTCAACCATTTCCTCCTGTTCCTTAGTCTTCATGACCGTGTATTCCTTTTCCAACTTTTTGAGCCGTTTTGTATTGAATTTAATGTTGTATGCTAAAAGCATCAGGTTGTCAGGGTCTGCTTCGGCCATGGGAGGAAGATCTTTTTGGAAGAACTGTTAACAAATTATGGTACATAAATAAGCAAAGTTATGTTGCATTGCAGTGCAGCATTAGTTAAGAGATTAAGATGCTATACACTACAATATATTACATATATTTAAAGTATATTTATTTATTGATTTTAATTAATTTTAAACTACAGTAGGCAATAAAACAAAACACACAACCTAAATAAAAATTTAAATTTTCACTTTTTATTTTTGTAGATTGGGATATTAGTAGAATATTGCTGTCCATGTTGACAGGGCCCCAAATAATGGTCCTGGATGTTGGTGTAATCAGCAAAATTGGTTGTGTGTGTCAAATGACATACATATCCCACAGACATAAGAACGGATCGAGTCCGATATGATCGTATAGAAATGATATTTGCTAAAATGTCATGCTGTTTAGTTTTTTTTAGTAGGGCTACACTGGTAGATAATGGCTGGATTACCTTAAGCATGCCCTCCATGTCGAGGCACAGAAGCTCCTTCTTGCCCAGCGTGAGCAACGCTAGGGCAACCTTGAAGATTATCTCCATCCCCTCAGAAAGAAAGACGTCCATTATCCTGCAAAGTGGGCATGAACAATTAGCTCCAGTCACTGTTGGCCCTTCTATAGAATCTGCTGCTTTAACATTTAGTTTATTTTGGTAATTGTTTGTAATTTTGTATTAAGAGTAGGTAATTTACTGAAATTTACTATCCCAATTAATTATTATCGTAATGTTCATTACTATTACTAGCACTAAAAGCACTAAATTAAGTCAACTTTCTATAGACCAGTTGATGTGTGTTAGCAATACAGTAGTTGTAAAAACCACTGGCTTCTACCAATAAAGATATCAGGATCACACACAAACGTTTACACCATTATTGATAGAACTCTTGAAATAATTTACAATAACCTGATGTTATATTTTGTTGGATAAATGATAATGAATGAACCAAGTATTAGTATTACCTATGCATGTATCAAGGGATGAAAATAAAATTAATAATAAATATATCAATAAAATCTTCTGACTGAATATATACAAACATACTAGTCCCATCTAACCCCACTAACCTGCAAGCGACGGGGAGCGGTAGCGCTGTCGTGAACAGCGTTAGGAACCAACTGCTAGCGTACATACTGGTGTGGAAACTTTGAGATAAGAAATGTACATGAAGATCTGGAATAAGCTCCTGAAATCAAGGTGAATAAATCTTTAGTATTTCTCTCAAACTTTATAATGGCATGAAATTAAGCTGCAATAACTAAGTCATACAATAATCCAAATCAATCTGTGGTTAGGGGGGCCTACAACGGTTGGTATGAATGTGTTATTACTTATTATTTATTTTGCTTTGTTAATTTAATCAATTTTGTAACAGTTTTGAATACCAAGCAAGTATCAAAGTAACGCGCAATTGAACACACTTTTCAAATTAAACAATTAAGAGCACTGACACAATTTAAGAGATAGTCTGGCATTAATTAGCAACAACACAATCAGATCCACAGACAAGCTACTACGGGGCCACAGATGTCAACCAAGGTCATTTCATGAACAAACTAAACCAGCGGTAGGAAGTAGTAAATACAAAGACACATTTACAAAGTACAATTTTGATCGTAGGCAAACTGAATACAAAATACAACTGTAACTAATTGAACATTGACTTTGACTAAAAAGTACAAATTGATACTTGCACATATTCCACTTAACCGCTATGAAAAGTGTGCAAACACTCACAAGAATGGGTTATTCACTGAATCTCAACTTTAAGTACCGTACAATCAATTAAGAAAAAAAATTAAATTACTATTACAAATTAATTTTTAATTTTTAAAATTAATTTTAGTGTGGCTCGTTGGTCTTGTGGTTAGCGCATCTGCTTCCAATGCAGAAGGTCCAGGGTTCAAATCCCACCAAAAGTCAGAAGTTTTTTAACTTCTGATTTGGACTTAAGTCCATCAGTTATTGTCTTAGGACTTGGGAGTTTGTAAATGGTGACTTTAGAGCCGTCCTAGCAACGAAGCACATAATAAATTCTGAGTTGTTCTGAATCAGCCTTTTTGATTCTGGCGTTGATATGCGAGTGTTCGCATTGTCCATACCACTGATTGCTAAATTTCCTATTAAAAATATTGATCTTTGGTTGGTTATCACTCACTCGTCGATTGTGTTGGGGCCTACAGGACTGGCTTGGTCGCTTTGATTTACTGTCCCCCACTGAAAATCAGTTATATAACTGAGTGGGTAGACTCTAAAATCTAAATACAATTTATGTTATTTATTTATTTATTCAATAAACGAGATCTACTTTTATCGATAGAAACACACTGAAACACATTGCAAATGTAAGCAAATTAATGAAAAATACTAAATGCACTGGAATGCCTCTTTTGTGCAATAAAATAAAATAATTTACAACTCTGTTTGAAAGAAGGCCTACTGGCACTAGCTGGGTTATCTACAATATCTTGAAAAAATATATATGTTCTTGCCAACTGGTTAGTTTTGACTGCCTTCCACACATTTTTCACGCTCTCAGCAGCAAAGCTAAAGTACCAACTCCCCCTTCCCATGTAACATTACTGAAAGTGGGTAACCTTTGACTGGATCCACTCGGGAAAACTTCAAACTTAAGTTGCGTATTAGAGACAATTCACTTTCTCACCTGCACCAAGTTCTCCAGCTGATACATGCAGAGTCCTAGTTCGGCCATGGTTGGCTTGAACATGTCTCTCATCCTGTATTCCTGCATCAGCTTCACAAGGACAGCGAACGCTTCCTCCTCCGGCATCTGTGAAACAAACAAACAATGTTGTATCCAGCAGATCTAAAATATAAATACATGCAAACTGAAATTGGAATACTTAACTAAAAGAGGCAGCAATTCCAGCGATCTATTGGGAGCATTTACTATACCAATCTCAGGATACTATTGAGACAAAGAAAGGAACTACAGAAAACAATAACAAATTAATTTAACTAACATAATTTGTTTCAGAAAATCCCCCAAATTTAGAATTTCCCAGTTTTTTCTTAATTAGTCTACAACAACTTTTGAAAATCTAGAAAAATAGTAGGCTACATATCCCCAAAATGTTAAATAAATAATGCTCACTCATAAGTAGAGGTTATATTCATAGCTACTATTTAAATACTACATATATCAATCATTATTTGATGTCTACGTTTCTGAGTTGGAAAGCCGGAGCCAATTATAAAGACTTAGGCCTATTTTTAATTATGTTATTCCAAACAACAGTAAATGTGTATTTTCACAGTCTGTTGCGTAAGTGGCAAGCATCTGTTGGCAAAGGGGGTGAGGCAGATCGCCAAGGTGTGCCCCTGATAGGAATCGATCTTGCACTATCACCCTTAGCCGCTCTGCAGAGAACAATGTACATAACAACTTTCTGGTATTGGATAAAAAACTTTAATAATCGTTATTCTTTAATAGCCTCTCACCTGCATGAGCAGCAGGCCGACTATGAAGCCCGAGCCCTGACAGTAGCCAACCTCTCGGTCGTGCAACGAGTACGCCTTCATCACGTTGAAGAGGCTCTCCTGTCCGAGTCCGTCCTTCTCCTTGAAGAAGTCATGTTCCGGATACGTTCTCGCGATATCCCTCCGGATCACCTGTAACAAGGAAGAGAAATATAATCCATGTTTGGTCTGTGGTTGTTGTGATGTGTGGACATTGTTCATTTTACAGCACACTACACTGTAGCAAAATATTTGTTGTTTTGTAAGTAAAATAAGATTGATTAGTAAACTTCTAAATGAAAACTGACAGTAATAATTTGATGTTATGTTATTATTTTTAAAAGATAACATGGTTTAATAATTAGTTACAATGCATCACAAACCAGGACTGTAATTTAGGAAACTTTGGCATATTTCACACTGTCTGAAGCTCGCCATGTTTAACAATGCATTTAATATGTCTTGTATCTACCCACGCACGAGCACTGTGCTTATGTGGGCTTCTCTCAATGATGCTATGTTTTTTATTTAAATAACTATTAATCACATAACTTTAATTGATCTTCTACATTGTAATCTTTATATTTTGCCCAATTACTGTCTGTTTATTTAACACTCATTGTTGTAAACTAAACAATGTATCAAGGAAATATTTTTCTTGAGAATGAACATTTTCTGAATCTGAAATTGACCTCACAGATCAATCTGGTTATGTCAAGCCGCCAGATTTGCAGCTCTGTTCTGTTGCCACATGTTAAGTGTTAAAGAGATCCAGCATCCAGTCTTTAAAGCAAATTAATGTTATCATAGATTCATAGAACATAATTTGTTTACCTTCTCGCATGCGGAAGTGGCCTTGATATGGTCAGCGTATTGCTTTTTGACTGGGGATTCGTGAGCCCCACAGATGAGCTGCCAGACGATACCCCGGAAGTGATGAGGTACCCCTTTTCTGATGAGATCCCGGACAAACGGGTTTCTCTTCTTCCAGTATGTCTCCCAGTCGTTGGAGACACGTCCCCACAGAGACCAAGAATCTTCCTCGCCATCTTCCGTCCGCTCCTGGCTCGAGCTGGTTCCTGTGGGACAATGTCACATTACTAAGAGTACAAACCATGTATTGTCACTCTGACTGGATGGTTCCTGTGGGGCAATGTTACATTAATGGAAGAGAAGTACAAACCATGTATTGCCACTCTTACTAGCAGGTTTCAGTGGGGATTTAATAACTTGCTTATAACTGGACGTTAAGAGGATATAGGACATGGGTTTGAGAAACATTCCTGTTTCTTCGGCTGACGTTGACATCGCAGTTGTTTGAATCTTTACACAGTTGTCACGGAAGTGAAAATGAAGAGCTCGTGTAATTTTTTTCAAAACATTATTGTAAAACAATTTTTTTTACATAAATTGATTTTCACGATTTTAGATTTGGTTAAAATGAAGAAACTTGACATTAGCCGCAAATTATTTTTCTTGGCTGATAAACAAAACATATTGATGATCTACAACTGTAGGACTGTGCATGCTTTCCTTGAGAAATACTTTAAGTTTCATACATGTCAGATGTTTCCTGGCCGAGCGAATAGCTATTTGCCAATGTATCCTATTTCCTCTTAAAATGAATACATTGCACATTGCTACTGTACTATAATCAAAACCTTTAAAAAAAACTAAAAGCGTTACGAAAGAAAATAAACATGCATCATCAATAATTCAACAACAAATACCTAAAAATAAACAGTATGAAATCAAAATGTTTCAAATGTACTATATTTACAAGTTTAGTAATCTTGAAGGAACCAAAACATTGCAGAATTCAAATATACAGTAATGCAGAGAGCAATAACAAAGCTATGCAGTAACTTTAAACAGGAAGGAAACATGACATAAAGACTCTGAATTGTTCATAGATAAGCGAGCAGCACGACTAATTTGTATGGCAACATTCATTAGATGAAGATTTATAATAATTAATATCAGACAGTCCAAGGTGAAATGGAAAACACAACAATAGTAATGAGTGTAGGCCTACTATTTAATCGTGATTTAATTTTAATGCTGTTATGAAACTCGTTTGTCATTTGTTTAAAACACAGCGGCAATATCGTTATTTCGAAACGCCAGTAATTTGTCAAAGCTAACCCAGTTTTGCATAGATTAAAAATAACCTTGAAATGTAATTAAATTATTCTCCTGGTAGATTCTAATAAGATGACATGTTTAATAAGATGAAGTTGTAAAGTGATAACTTAATAGCCTGAGGTACATTTACCAAAGGTTTTACACAAAATACCTAAATGAAGAATATAAAAAAAGATTTGACCAGATAAATTGGAAAATCTAATACACAATACACGTCTACTCAACTCGTAGCATACAACTTTATAAATGACCTGCTATATCGAAATAGGTTAACTGATTTGATTGTCATCAATGAAAGGTAGTTTCGATTTATATTCTAGCACACGACACAACAATGAGTGGAAAATAAAATACTTCAACATGTCCCACAACGTACCAAAACCGAGTTCTGGAGGTTGTAGGTTTTAATCAGAAAGTGAAAATGGTTTACAACATGTTACCGTATGCCTAAATTACATAAACACTAGAAGAAAGTGACTAAATTTACAATTTTAAGATGGAACAGAATTAATAAATGTGGACAGATGGTTAAGGATAAATTATATAAATTCAAATTAATTCTATGAAATATTGGAATTTTTCGAAATCAGGTGTTAACCTCTCAATTGAAAATAAATACAGGTGTATTATTTTTAATTTCAGGATTGAATTCCATATAGCCTATGTGATTACCACCCCATAAGTAATAAATCATTTCAAAAATATATCATGAAAATAATAAAGCAATTAAAATATATATATTTCAAAATGTCGAAAGAAACATTTATTTGGCCCAAGGGTAGTCCAGTCCTATCGCCCGGCCTGGCTAATGTGTCTGGAGGAAGCGTTGAACGTCTGCGCATAAATCTAGGGGGCCCAGGGCTATATGACTACATCCAATCATATCCTTGCGATTTACAGTGGATGTTTGATTATTTACGAGGGGAACATTTTGGAAACAGCTCCACCCACTTCAACGCCCGAAGGGTTGGTCGAGTCTATGATATTAAAATTTTAAATGTATTTTACTGTCGCAGTATTTACTGTATTCTGTATGATTTCGAATTCGAATTCGATGAATCTCTGTAATATATTGATTTGATGTAAGCAAAACAAATAATACTTTGCTGTCGTAGCAATATGAGATGACATCCACTTAGCTGTTGGCAGCTGGTAGAATTGTAGAAGTTAACAATGTTGTTTTATATTACTTGTTTTCGTGAGTCGTGACACTGTCATGTCATGCTTATGTTTTAATAATACAGCCAAGGCACAGTGTGAGCGAGACCTGACGTCCCCGGAGATGTTAGCTTTTAACATTATAAAGTCAATTTAAAAAGCTTGGGTGGAAGAGAAGGACGTATCACACAGCGTGATAAAGAGAGCTGATAAGTAACAAAAGACGATTGTTTGAATTCAGCATAACGGTAGGTGGTAGGATGAGCTCGAGCCAGCGTATTTAGAATGTTATTTGTCCACTTAAAAAAAGTTTGCTCGCCAAATCCAGCTAATTTTACGTAGGGTACATTCTGGACGACGTTTTGTCTTTAATTTTAATTTTCATTCTAACGATTTGAAACTTTGGGATATTGTTCAGGAACGATGTGGGCATATCTCTTTATCAGAAAACAGTTCCACATTTCAAATATGTGTCAGAAACGCTACGAATTGTCGTTCTTATGGGACATTTACTGCTAGTTATTTTAAAAAAAATGTAATATTATGAAAATGCACTCTGATAGTTAACCGCATATTCTTAAAGTTAAAATTTAACATTAGGGTGCAAATTAGTGGTCCAAAAAATTTAACATTAGGGTGCAAATTAGTGGCCCAAAAGCGTTCCAGAATAAACCCTCACAGCCGGGTTTGCGAGAGCTCGTCCAACGGGATAAAGCACAGATTTGTTTCTCGAGTATCATTGCATCACCCGAGACATATACAACACGTACTTGAGAGATGGGTCCCCTGTGATCGGGAAAAAGAGCCAACCAAGTTACCCTGAAAGTTACACCATCAATCAATCAAAACAGAAAACACCTCGCATCCTTGTTGCATGGCATGATAACCTACGCGCCGCCGCGCCATGGAGTGTGAAGCCGTTACACCGGAAGTTATGCGAGTACTCACCGGAAGTTAATGAGATCTGTGAAGTGTCTGAACTCTTGCGGGAATGACCGCTGTTGCCAGAGAGAGAATTCAAGGACTTTGCGTCGGCCTCGATCAGCCTGGAAGAGAGAGAGAGAGAATTAGCGATAAAGAGGGTCAATTAGAAACGACACCATCCTCATGATTGATCACCACTAATGGATGACACATTCTTCACATTGGTAACAAGATTTGAAATCACAGCTCGGATCACTCTTGTTTCATTTATAGTTTACTTATAAGTTATGTTATGCTTTATTATCCGAGATAAATTACAAAATAATATGGTTACACAACAAAACACAACAACATTTTTTCAGAAGTATCACTGAAAAGCTTCATTATTTGTATTGTCGTATTTAAAATAAGCCCATGACCTCAGATATATATTTTACCATGAATTGAACAACAGTTATTTATAAATTTCCGAAATTACAATTCTAAAATTAATTTTGCCATGGTAGTATTGAATTACAACAGGCCACGCATAACAAGAGTGCAAATTCAAAGAATAGGTCCTCCTATGTTTACAAAGTAGAATCGAAACACAAAACGTTTAAAATTGCTTTCCAGAACAATATCACGTTTAGCATAATATGGTACCTAAAGACGTGCTGGTTTTCATAGGCCCGGTGTCAACCCTACAAACATTCGCGATTCAGTGATTCAGATTCTGTAAATACAGTGCAAGAAACTTATGTACCGGTACGCCAAGAGGGAACAGGCACTGGTCCTGGTCGATATAATATTTTCTCCGGTACCGGTAGAGCTTTACCCATTCCCTACATTGAGTGAATTCATCATTTTGAAGTTACAGAAACGTTGTCCCAACAACGGTTGCAATTATTCTTACTAAATCGCTCGATTACGGAATACGAAAAGTTAATAACTAGAATCGTAAACATCATTCAGCCTGTCCATGTCGTAATCATTTTTCCATTGTTCGGACAAGCGTTCCAGGCAAATTCCTATTTGCACCGGTCTGCCTTGCGACCACGAGTTCATCGAATAATGATAAATATAAATTTCGAAGATTTTGGGAAAACGTACACATTTCTTAAAATGTGTATGTTTTTAAACTTTTGGATGGCTAAATAAGTAATTTTTTATTTATTTATTTATTTATTTAACGTCTATCCTATTCAGTTAAAAACTTATTTTGCGAAGGAGGGCAACAAAAGCTAGCCTAAATGCATCACTTTTCTGTGTCCATCTGTATGTGTGTGAACACGATACGATGCCTTTATCCAACAAGGATGATATATAATGAAGGTTAGGGGAGCGCGGTTATTCCCGCAGAGAGTTTGGATATCCACGTACCCGGCACCTCCACCAACAACGAAGGGTAAAACAAGCGAGGGACAATAACAGTCAACTTTGCTCCCTATACTTTGGGTTACCGTACCCGCTTCTCTAAAAGCAACAACATATCATTGCATAAAACAATAATTAAGAACAAGTTAACTCTAAGTCCGACGATTCCCGACAGGATAAGTTCACGTCACAAGGTGTACGGTCCTTACCATGAGTGGATTCAATCTAAGAGCCTGAATTTCCTACAACGTGTCACCCAAAACAATACCGTAAGGGGACGTATGCCTACGTACGCACTATTTAGCACTGTCACGACATTGCTCCAGTTAGAAAACCACACTAAACACTTTTTACATCTTCTTTAGCTATGAAAGTCGTGCGACCGGTTACGCACGCATTATTACGCATTTCACCACGCACCTATCACCAACAAGACTCGCAGTCCGATTCCTCCGCTTGGCTCGTCCCTGCTGAAACCGTGCGCTATGATGTGGACGAGGTGCATGCCTGTGCTTCACAAGGAAAACACGACCCTCTTCCTCCACTACGATCTCGGCCCCGCACGTCTCCAAACACGTCTTGCCACCGCCCCCTGGATGTCGCTTCTTAGGGAAGAACAACGACCTGCTCTTCAACAGTTTACTACCACTCCCTACGCGAAAGACTTGTGCTTGCGCCATGGTGCAAGTCCCGGCCTGGAGTAACTGCTAGACAGGCGAACTAGCAACGAAGACAGGAAGACTTGGCAGGAAACTTAACCGCGAACTATCTTCAAGTTTCCGTGGCTGACGATAAGAGCTTGTCAAACGGGGGTTTCACCTGATGATGTTTATGTTATTTTTAAATGGCTTACATAATACAACAATGCTAATATAATTTATCTTCAACTCTAACCTTAGAAAAATTATATTATATTGTTTATAAAAGTTTTACTTTTTTCTACTATGCGCGCGAATTCGGTTTTGGCCAATTCAGATTCCAGAGTAGCTGGAGATGGCAGCGGACACTCCCACGACTCAACGGCTACGATCACGTACACATAAACGTCTCCTTCGTTACTTAAAACAAATCTGTTGTACTATACTGATTGTGACACAACCGAGTGTCAAAAGTAAAAAAAAAGTTGCGTGCGCACAGGAAGATCTTTATTCTCAATCTTTTCTTGAGATTGAAGATGATCTTGGCAACTGAAACTTTTCTGAACATAATATTCCAAGATAGAAGAATCTTATGACATTATTTCTTATGGGAGAACTTTTCACGAAGTTGTAGCGTATAATTCGGCACGTTAACTGTGTTTTGACATAGGCCTACCAGTGTATGTACACCTTCAAGTTGTGATTTATACATTACCCTCCCTTCTTTCGGAATAATGGTTTGCAATAATTTGCCCTCTGCCGCAATTCTTTTTGCAGCCTGTCACGCGTAAAGAAATAAAAATAGCCTATACATAACAAACTTTTTGATAGAGATACTCGCTTAAGGGTAAACATTATTTTTACCCAGTGTTACCCTCTTCAGATGACTTACTAACTATATAGATATTATGGAATGGAATGATGTTTAAGAGTATATTCAACCAGGATTATAAATATCTGGAATAGAACCTGCGATCTCCCAAGTGCCATGAGAATCTAGCACGCTACTCTCGAACCTCTGTTGGTGCTCAGTAATAACCTGTATTTTGATATTACATTTTTCATCCTTACCGTACCACTTCAGAACGAAATAAGTTTTTTGCAAAGTAAGCAAGTGACCCAGCACATTACTAAAGCTGTATTTAGACGGTTCAATGTTTCATCATTCAATGTCTTGAATTCAAGGAATTGAATTCAATGGCTTGAACAGGTACTTGAAGGAAACATTGAACGTCCATTTACACGGTCCTTGAAATTGGAGGTAAGTCACAGCCGTGTAAAATATTACAGCTGACAGATCAATGTGACAGGTAGGGCCCAAACAGTAAACATCAACTCAGAAATCAGAATGATTGCTGAAGATGTAGGTGTACTATAGGAAGATCTAATAGTAATTATTTATTCTAACCTACTTTCTCAGCAAAAATTGTTTTGGGGACCATGAAGTTCTGCCAAATGTAGTGCAATCATTTGCAGAAAAACAATGGAACCTAAATAGAATGTTAAAAAAAAACGACCTGACGAAGACTTGAACCGCCGACCCTTTCACTCAGAGCGCAGACGCGCTACCACTCTGCCACGCTGGACTGTGATGCTCAATGCTTTTGGCCTAGTACGTGTATCGTCGATGACGTACGACCAGTTTTGCACCAGTTACTGTGCTGACCATACGACTACATGATATACTCAGTTTGTTTAAATTTCGTGAAACGTGCATTTGCTTAATGGTCTCTCCAAAATCCAACCCCAAAATAAACCTTGAGCCTCGCGAAGACATTGCCGCGCACTGTGTGACGTCAGATTCAACAGAATCCTGATTGGTTGGTTTCCTTCAAGCTTTGAACCGAAATTTGACATGCTAACTAAACGGATTGAATTAACCCACGTTCAAGGGGTTATACAAGAACTTGAACCATGTAATAGAAGCCATGAATACAAAAGTTTGAAATGAAACTTGAATTCAGGCATTGAACGAAATCATTGAATCCGTTCTAAATACATGTTTATCTTCCAAGAATAAGCTCTGAGCAATGTAACGTGGACGCGTCGTTGCGCCATCTCAAGTCGTTGGGTGTGCCGTCGTGTGTACGTACACTTTTGCTTTGCCAGCAGTGCAAAATCTTGCCCAGAGAGCAGTATTTTACAAGTTCTTAGAATATAACGTCACACGAGCCACTGGTTCGGAAAAAGCGCGCGTCTTATTTTGTTCCGCTTGCAATACAATATACAACGTACAGTCAAGTCGACAATGCGGACCTACAATATATGGCCGACTATATTATATATTGCGTTCAACGAGGTTTAACTGTCTCAATAACTTTGTTTTATAACATATTGCTGCCTGGAATACATGATAGCGAATATTCTAGACAAGAAATGGGAAATGGGAAATAATTTGAATGAAGACATCAAGCGCCGTTCTAGTGGGAATGCACTAAAAAGTGGCGGTACAAATGTAACATGCATTTAAATTTGAATTTAAATGCCGACCATATTAATGTAACGAAAATGAACTTCTCTCAGCATTATACATTTTTTTAAAAAAAAATTGAAAAAATCAAACTCGATTAGACGATTTTAGATTATGTCAATTTTGGTATTTTCTAGTTACAATCCACAATAATGTTTGAAATCTACTTTTCCTTCTCTGACAACCATGCACAGATTCAATACGATCGCTACAGGGAAAGCTACCCAAAGTGTCAAGTTGTGTACTGCTATCGTTCGAACGGGCGCCATTCAGCAGAAACCGAGTCCCGACTGTATTTTACATAAGTTAATACATTTCTTAAAAAACGCGTATCGTGAATATATTCAAACTTGAGCCCGAGAGCAAGTCAAGGGAGCATTCTTATGTGCTTATGTTAAGTCGAATAATAGGCCGACACTAGAATATTCAACTTCAACCGGTGTCGTACACAAAACACTTTTTCGTAAGGGTGCCCACTGTAAGGTATACGGTACACTTCAGCTTTACCCGTTGTTTACAGTTTTACCCACTAGAAATGTTTATAAAATAAATGTCCGACGCATGTATTGGAATCAATTCCAGAAATTACTCGATGAACGAAACTGGTTTGAATAATTTAGGATTTTACATATTTTCCCCCTCTAGGCCTATATATCTAGGTATCAACATTAACTAATTCGTACATATTACCTACTTTACAGCAGTTTGTCTAATGGTTTATTTTCGTTAAGAAATATTATTTGTTACGTTTGTTGCAATAAGATATGTTTTAACAGTGAAATGTCCCAGAAATAAATCTCGGATTAACTTTCAGTTAGGATCGCCTGTGGCGGGATTCTACCGTAACCTCCCTTAAGAGAGTTTCTCGCCTCGTGCGCATGCGTGGTGTGTGTCACGCAGGTCGAGGTCGTGCTACTCAGAATTAGATTCTGAAAGGTAAGAAATCAACATGGCCGACGCCTTTTCAACGCACCTTTACGACCGCGAGGGTTGACATCACGAAACAATAAAGATAAACTACTTGTTGGTATTCAGAACACCTTTATTTGGTAATAAACACTTGTTTAACACTTTGCCCGCACTCGAGAGTGTAAGACGTGATCATTTATTCACGAGTCCCGTACTAAGCGCTCGGCGTCCGGAGCAACATCCCATCCCTATGAGGGATCCACGTCTGGAGCCCGAGGTCAACTAAGGTGAGGCTAACCTCATTCGCACGGGGCTAGTGCCGCATATAAATCAAGGACCCTAGGGGATGGATCACTTTACAATATTACTAGTCGCTCTGGTTGCGTGAGCGTGTGTGAAAGTAGCATATCCTGTGAAACTGTCTCGTGGACGTGGGCGTACACGGGAGAACAAAGGTTACCGGCATTGCGTGAAAGGTCGAATCGTCCATGCACAAACAGCGGAGAGGAGGACAAATCTGTTTCGGGGACATGTTATTGTTCGGTTTTACAATAGGAATATAACGATAATGATAGTAATATTACATATTAAATGATTTCATATGGTGATTAACGAGTCACTTATTTCCCGGCTACAAGGATTACACGGATTTCAGACCAATTAGTTTCCAATACATATGAATGTGATAACGTAACGAGTCCCTACATATTTTATTTTGTAGTAACAGATGACCATATTTTATACGTGTTAAGTGGCCATTGATAATAAATTAATCAAAAACAAATCAAGTCAACCAACCATTACGCGATAGCATTTACATTACTCGACTTAGTTGCAATGAGAAGTGTACAAATAACTCTACCCAATCACTGGATCAAGAGAATACGCATATTTCAGGATACGAAAAATAATATTGGCTTTCATTAAAAATATAAACTTTTAAATCAATATCCGTTAAAAAGTAAAACCCCCTAAAAACTCGTCGCCATTATTAAAATCTCCTGCAGGAAAGTCATTGAATGTCAGTAACTATCACGTCCACGTCGCGATATATAAAACATTCCATTCAACAGTGTTGGAGAAAACATATTTTTATTTTCAGGACGATATCATGTTTTATGGGCCACGTTGGGGTTACGATGAGAGCAACAAGTAATTTTATAACGACAAGTAGTATAGAAAACTAGAAATAAACTTTTTATGGGGATGCTCGCTCTAGGATACACATCAGTTTCACCTGTTGTGACCCTCTTCAGAAGTAACTATAACAAAGTTATGAATGTGTTAGGAAATTATTGTGAGTAAGGATTGCCGGCGACGGGATTTGAACCCACGACCTCGCGAATCAGAGTCTCACGCGTTACGTATGAGCTGTACAAGTATTCGATACGTATCTGAAGCACAATACTCAAGAAAGCAAGGTTAGGTTACAATAATTACAAGTTTCCAGTTAGTCGTAAATCCTACATGAATTTAATTTCTATTTCTATTTCTAAAACCGCATCACGATACTAATATTAAAAGCCAAACGGGCGGGAACTCTCTTCCCACACCGCGCGAAACAGATCAAAGTTCTCGCCCAACTCAGTTTTAATTTCCTCTCCGCAGCCACAACAAAGCCTCCTCAATACAAGGAAGGTCTTTAGTTCAGCCCCACAAAACTAATCTTGCCTTTTACAAACACGTCACGTACCATACGAATATAACGAGCGAACTTTTATAGGTTTCCTTGGGGACTGTGGGGTGTTTAGGTTATCTTACACACACCTGACCCGACAACGGGTTAAAAGTGCCAAGATTCGGCACAAGTGTAGATTTTAATTGAATTTGTCGTTTCAAGTCGCGAAGGAGTGATGTGAGAGTGAATTGAAACAGAAAATGTCCTATGAAATATCACAATTTTAAAATTTAAGGATAATTTAAGATAATTATTGTTGGTTGATGTAAAAAAAGTATATTGCTGGAACCAACGCGATACGCAAAACAGATTTATACTTAAATGGAAAATTGATAGATCTGCAGGAAGGATTAATTTTATTTCTTACTACTCATTTGTATAGCGTAATAAAACAAAGCACGTTTCGTTTTTGTTTTCAGAATTAAATAACGTAAGGAATGAATACATTTAATTACAATGTGGAGCACACGTAGATCCTGCTTTATATTATTAGTAGTTAGAGGGGGACGAAGGCGTATACTGCATGGGCAATTTCGAGCGACATAACACACATTCTCTGACAATGTGTTTATGCACTAGTTCATGATCAAAGGTCAAAAAATAAAAAAAGTTTTAAAAAACAAAACAATGAATCTGAATGACGCAATTCAATGTAAATGCCAACGTCAGATTGTGTGGGTTTCCTCCCACAACAGTGGTACCAACTAACCACAACTATAACCAGCCTGACAAGAATTGACACTAATATCCGATCGGCGAGAACTCTTATTGCCCTCTTTTGGTCCTTAGGTTCAAATTAAGTTCTAGGAATAGTATTTCTAAGATAAATATAAATAGTGTAAAACAATTGCCAAATTTATGTCAATTTTATAAAAATAATACCCACCCATATAGCAATTTGCCACTAACAAAGCAAGTAGGCACATAGTATAGATCCACATTGAAGAACGAATTGATCCCATGTTGTCGGTCACTCATAAATATAAAGATAATGATTCAAAAATTAAAGTTGTGAACCCACACTGGATGACAGTGCTTTCTTTAATTAAGTACTTAAAAAAATAAGTTAATATTTTTCTATTTGTCCATGATACAACAGGGTAGGCCTGCAAACAGATATACAATTTTATAATGCAACATTTATTTCGAAGTTAATTATCTTTGGTGGAGGTGCCGGGTAGAAAGTCCCCCTTCAGTCAGCGAGACTAGCCCCGCAGGGTCACCAAAACATAACGCATTATTGTTGAGGTCAGAGTCAACATACAACGCATGTCGATGGATCGGGACGCGACGCGCGCACGGACGGACAGAAAAAAGAGACTCATATATGATATGGGTGCGCTCCCTAAAAGTTTTGGTTATCATTGCGAGCCGAATCGTAACGACGTACATATGGAGTCTATTTACTAAGTGACAACAGTCGGTCGAAGTCGAAACGACAACTTTAGTGACAATAGTCACGCATCACATTATGTAACATTTATAATGCCGTCTGCCAAAAACAACTACACACAACAAATGTAAGTAATTACAATTTAAGAGAGTATAGGACATGCGTTTTAGGCAAATTGCTGTTCGCTCGGCCGACTGACACCACATGTGTTTGAAATATTGAACATGTCACGAATGTGGAAATATAGGGCTCTGCAGTAACACATTTCCAAAATTTTGTTTTGAAATAATTTATAAAAGATAAATCAGTTTTCACGAATTTTGATTTTGTTAAAAACTCCAAAATTGCCTATATTCGTGATATTTTCCTGGCTGATTTAGACAAAATTTTGAAAATCTATGACCGCAGGGCTGTCCATGTATATGCTTTATTGAGAAATTTGCAAAATTGCATATACGTCGGATGCATTTTGGCCGAGCGAATAGCTATTTGCTAACTGCCAAATGTGTCCAATTCCCTCTTAATTTGAATGCAAATTTGAGGTGGCAGTTTTCACTTGCTCTTCTCACTAAAGTAGTCGTTTCTGTCGACTATTGTCGGTGTCACTTTAAGTAAATAGACCCCCAGAGCACCCCTTTGCCATGCCTGTACTCACCTATTGGCCTCCTCGAGTTTCGCTAACAGCGCCAGATCGCCGGGTGATGGGTCAACTGCGATGAAAGTGGTGTCGTTGTTGTTGTTATTATTGTTGTTGTTGATGTGACAGTTGTCGTTGTTGTTGTCGGTGACAACCGGAACGGGGTGCGGTTCGAGAAGAGTGTCTTCGGAAGAGTGAGCCACCATGGCTACGCTCATGGCCGTCTCGGCGCCAAGTGTGGAGCCTGAGGCGCCACGCGGCGCCACGTCATCGAGGTGGAGGGGACTCCCATCTATCACTGCGCCACTGAAACAACAAGAGAGAACTCACTTACTAACATGCACATTACTAGTTACCAGTTGTGTCTGCATCTATGTAATTAGATTTATTTAGTTGTCCTCCTTTGTAAATCATTTTTTTTAACTGAATAGGATAGACTTTAAATAAATAATAATAATAATAATAATAATAATAATAATAATAATAATAATAATAATAATAATAATAATAATAATATTTTTTTTTTTTTTTTTTTTTATTGTACGTAGCAAAAACATAAGAGTACAAACATAGCATACATTATCCCACTAAACCCGAAGGCTTATCAGTGGGTCACATTAATGTATCAAAATAACTTAGGTTTAAGCTCATAGCTGAAGGCCGTTGAAACATTCTACAATATGACTAAAATTAACAATTTTACACAATAATATAGTGACAAGGTACACACAGAGACGTAAGGAAATACAATAAACATCGAATTGATCTGAAAATATCACAGAAACATAATATAAAACGATAATATACAATTACTTATTACATCAGGTAAATCAATTGTACACACACAAGGTGAGAGTTTACAAAAAAGAAAAAGAAAATGAGTTCTTAAAAGGAGTAAGTTCACAAAAATCATTGCAGTTCTTTAGAAAGGTTCTCGAGGTAAAATGATTTTAGGTATAACTTAATCAAGGATATTTTATCTAACGTTAAAATTTCAGGTGGCAATGAATTAAAAACTCTTGGTATCATGAAACGCAAGCAGCGATCACCATGTTTATTCGTTGTTAATGGTACTACAAACTTGTTTTGGCTAGCAGTCTAGTTCCTTTATCATGCCCACGGGGTATTTTATATTTCGTATCGTAAAAGTACTTCAAAATCAGCCTTGTAGAAATATAATTCTCTTACCGGTAATATAAGCAAGTCCTATAGACGTCCTCATTTCGTTGTGGGACATTATGCAAGCGTTTGGGGTGTATTATCTTTACCATCGAGTTTTGTAGTCTAATAAGCATGGTACATATTCGAAACCGAAGCGTTACCCCATGACAGCAAGCATACGTTAATACAGATTCAACTAGAGAATGTAAACTAATCTTAAGGTTAGGGTTCAACAGAGGATTGTTGGCCGGATTAACAGGGTCAGGCAATAATTTCCCGTGTTTTCTTTAGAGCCCAATATCTTCTGATCTAATATAGATACAATCACAATTTTACCTTTAAAAGAAAGCTCTATCTTTTGTTATCAATAAATAAACATAATATGCATAGCTTAATCTGATACTTACCTTGAAAATTTGAGATTTAGCAAACACCTGAAAATGACGCTCTTCAACGATATTATCAAAACTACTTAGAATTTTAAATTTCTTTTGCTGGTGCTGGAAGGAAAAACAAATTAACGTGTTTTGCTGAACACAAGCGTTGAAAAAAAATTCGAAATTTTAAGCAAAATTAAAAAATTGGGTTATATGAAGTACCATTTTAAATATAAACAAAACTACAATTTTGTTTCCACACAATCATAGATAAAGCATCGAACTATCCATCGCACTAGTTTACATTTGAAAATAATTAACGGTTATTACGTATTGATTGAACAGCGTACATGGTTTTGTGCAAGACCGGCACAACTGCATTTCCATCACCGAAACCTGCAAGTCGTAAATTATCACCCCTCCTTTGCCTTCGAGTGAGCGGTGTCGTGTGAACATCCGAGCGCGCAACTTGAGCGAGTGTGACCTTGCATTTGCAATGCAACCTCCCGACACTGAGTTTGGAAATACACAAAGCTTCCGAGCTGTTACATTGAAATACAAACATTTATACTATTCAAGATAATTTATGCAAAAATGTAGATTATTTTCAATCACTTATTTCTTGTCACTCAATCCTAGTGATCGGCTGATCATAGGTATTTTCTTTATATCTAAGAAGAACTAAGATGAAAATGAATTGCAAAGTGAATCACAAGGCAAGGCGTCTCTTTAAAAAAAACGACTCGAATGAAGCCTTTTGAGCCACGCGTATTTAGCTAATTTGCGTACGCAATCATATTATTGATATAGTTTTGACATGATCGAGTAAAATTGCCATGAAGCGCGTTCGAAATGTGCTTGTAGAGATTGGTGATAGATTACATGCGTGTTTTGTTATTCCCAATGTTCAAGTTCTGTTTCAAGCCAATTATCATTATTGACTTGAGACTTGAACGGCTTCACGTGCGATGTCTGCTCCAAACTGTTAGTTTGGATAAGGAAACGCTTACGATTATAAAAACATAACATAGTGTGATCTTTTTTTTTTAAAGAGACGCTTGCCTTGTGATTCACTTTGCAATTCATTTTCATCTTAGTTCTTCTTAGATTTAAAGAAAATACCTATGATCAGCCGATCACTAGGATTGAGCGACAATAAATAAGTGATTGAAAATAATCTACATTTGATAAATTATCTTGTATAGTGAAAACATAGTGTGTGCTCGTTGGTCTTGTTGTTAGCGTATCTGCTTCCAATGCAGAAGGTCCAGGGTCGATTCCCGCCAAAGTCAGAAGTATTTTAACTTCTGATTTGGACTTAAGTCCATCAGTTCGTGTCTTAGAAGTTTGTAAACGGTGACATTGGAGCCGTCCATAGCATCGAAGCACATAATAAATTCAGAGTTGTTCTGAAACGGCCTTGTTGATTCTGGCGCTGATTCGCGGGTGCTCGCACTGTCCATAACACTGATTGCTATGTCCTATTAAAAATATCGATCTTTGGTTGGTAATCGTTCACTCGTCGATTGCGTCGGGGCCTACAAGGTAGGCTTTGACGCTTTGTCTTTGATTTACTGTCCCCCACTGAAAATCAGTATATCATTGAGTATATAACCTAAGGGATGGTTATATACTCAAAGGTTATATAACTGAGTGTGTAGACTCTAAATACAATGTATGTATTTATTTATTTATAATGCACTCATAAAGATCACTGCAAGTCAGCATAAATATAGTCTTTTATTAGGAATGGAACTGAGTGAATGTCTCTCCAAACATTATCTTTATCTAAATTATCTAAATATATCTTAATCAAGTGATCATTATTGTGAACTTGATTGGTTTACTTTTCCAAGTGAATAAAAATACGCAGGCGGGGGTAGTCTAACATCGAACTTGTCTTGGCAATCACGTGTTTTCGTAGAAAGGAAATATCGCAAGTGCATAAAGTTAATTAATTCCTTAAAGTTTATAACATTATGAAAGAATATAATATTTATAGTGATTTAATACATGTGACTGACCAATATGGACCAACGCTTGATGCAGGGTGCGAATTAACGACTTTGCAGAGGGGGGATGGCTCAGAATAGTACTTTCGTTGGCAAACCGGGGTCTGGGGCAAAGCCCCAGCCGCCGGAGGTGATTTTTTGTGTGGGTATTATTGCCCTTGAGATGGCCTTAGAAGCGATCTGATGAAAATTTTTGGGTCATTATTGCCCTCGAGATGGCCTTAGAAGTGATCTGAGGAAAAATTTGGGGGTATTATTGCCCTCAAGATGGTATTAGAAGCGATCTGAGGTATTATTTTGAAAGGAATATGTGTAAATTGACGCATTATTTATTAACATTACCAGATAAAGTCACTTGATATGTTATGAGATGAGATGGGAATCCAGAGGTGGGGATTTAGCCATCCCCGGCAGGGATACCTTTCAGTAAAACAGAGCCACGGGGGGGAATCCCCCCATCCCCCCCGTCAATTCGCACCCTGTTGATAGGTAAGTAGTTACCTAAAATATTATAAAAATGTACCGTATGATATTATGCAGTTAGTACTTGGATAGCAATGTTCGTAGTAATCTGTCCTGATAGGAGTTCGACCACAGAACATAGAACATAATGGTTCCATAATATTAAAAATCAAACATAACACTTTCATGTTTGCTGTCATAACTGTAAGATCGCATGGATATTGACATGGATTGACATGGATATTGAATACAGGTCTAACATTTAGTGGAGATGTTAGTTTTATGTAATAAGAAAACAATTCAAAATTTAGTTGAAATGTATGTTTTAAAACTTTAAATCCAAAATTTACAGTAAATGCCAAATGAAGTCGTAGTCTATGGTTAATTAAGAAAGGTTATGTTGATTTCGCAATTATTGGGCAAGAAAGTGCATATTTTACGTATAGTTTATCCTAAATAAAATGAATATTTTGATAAAAGATTCCACTTCACGATAAATTTGTATACATCTCAGCTGCAATAGGCAACACATCGCACGGGCTACGTCAATTGACTCTATTATTCTTAAATAGGAAATAATTTGTTTCATACTCGTGGTGAATTTAATACTTATTATTTTTGGATGAGCGTAGCGAGCGTAGCGAGCGAAGCGAAGATTCCATTTCACTACACTGGAGAAAAAAAATCCGGAATGTTTTTTTTTTTTTTTTTTTTTTTTTTTTTTTCTTTCTTTCTTTCCTTTTCTTTCTGTATTTTTGTCTGTCTGTTAACACGATTCCGGCTAAACCCATACTCCGATTGCGATGAAATTTTATGGAGGCCTTCGAAAACTCTGAAGTAAGAAACTGCCACCTTTTTGAGCGCAATCGAAAATTTTCGACTTATAACTCCTACGTGCTTTATCCGATTGTAATGATTTTTTCACAGAACCTTAATTTTATGAATTGATATATTCGTGTGAAATTTGAGCGTAATCAAATAATTATTTCTCATGAAAATCGCAATTTTACGATTTTTTTTATTTCTTCTGCTTCTAACACCTACATGCTTTATCCGATTATAATGATTTTTTCACAGAACCTTAATTTTAAGAATTAATATATTCGTGTAAAATTTGTGCGCAATCGAATAATTATTTCTTATGAAAATTTAAATATTACGATTTTTTCCTTTTTTAAAATTATGATTAATTAAAAAAATAAGTTAATTTTTTATTTAATTTGATTTAATTTTAAAAAAATTTCAACAAAGTTCTGATTTTTTCACAGAACAACAGAAAATCCGCAAAACACATGGCAGCTCAATTCACCAATTACGCTCATCCAACAACGCGGCGGGACTTAAGCGTTTTCCTAGTTGATATTATTGAATACGGCACGGCTAACAAGGATGGAACATTGACCCTAAAACGAAATTAGCTTTATTTGTATCAGGTACATAAGAAACATTATTGTGGTAAAATAATTATACATAGGTACGCTAAAAATTCAAAATTAATGCGTTATAGTTATTGGATGAGCGTAGCGAGCGAAGCGAAGATTCCATTTCACTACACTGAAGAAAAAAATCCGGAATGTTTTTTTTTTTCTTTCTTTCTTTCTTTTTGTATTTTTGTGTGTCTGTTAACACGATTCCGGCTAAACCGATACTCCGATTGTGATGAAATTTTATGGAGGCCTTCGAAATCTCTGAACTTAGAACTGCCACGTTTTTGAGCGCAATCGGGAAATTTTTTCTCATAAAAAACGCAATTTTACGATTTTTTTCGAATTTTAAAACATTTCTTGACTTATCTACATGCTTTATCCGATTGTAATGATTTTTTCACAGAACCTTTATTTTATGAATTAAGATATTCGTGTGAAATTTGAGCGTAATCAAAAAATTATTTCTCATGAAAATCGAAATTTTACGTTTTTTTTCATTTTTAAAACAATTCTTTGACTTATAACACCTACATGCTTTATCCTATTGTAATGATTTTTCACAGAACCTTAATTTTATGAATTAATATATTTGTGTAAAATTTGAGCGCAATCGAATAAATATTTCTTATGAAAATTTCATTTTTACGATTTTTTTCTTTTTTAAAATTACGATTAATTAAAAAAATAAAGTTAATTTTTTATTTAATTTCATTTATTTAAAAAAATCTTCGACTAATTAATGATTTTTTCACAGAACAACAGTAAAAATCCGCGTAACACATGGCAACTTAGTGCACCAATTACGCTCATCCAACAACGCGGCGGGACTTAAGCGTTTTCCCTAGTATTAACTAATTTACCATATTTAGGGGGGTCATCTGAAAATTTTCCAACATGTATTTTTTTGTTTAAAACCCCTCATCCACGGGTTAAACGTTGAAACAATACAAAGAGAAAACTTATTCAAATCCTCACTTCTGTAAAAACCCTAATTTTAGAGCTGTCCTGCAACGGGGACTTTAAAAATTCAAAAATTTTTCAGAATCGAAGAAAATTCAGTGCTTGCGAGCTATATTACTTTAAACAAGCAAACATAAACAAAAAATTTTTAAATTAATAAATAAAAAAATAAATAATAAAATATTAAAATAATAACCCCGATGGATGGATTTTGTGTCTTTTGAATAATAATTGCATTAAATATTAACAAATTTCCCCCTACGGAGTGTTCCCGACCAACCAACGAAAAAATTTCCCCCCGCTCATACCTCACTTATTGCATTATTTTTAATGTTTGTTTGGTCATTCAATGGGAATGATACCGTTGCAGTACTTTTAAATTTATTCAGATCTAATAATGCAATACAATCCCAAATTAAAAAGTTACCCTCTCGGTGGTTGTTGGCTTTAAAGCGCCACCCGGGAAAGTGAGGACTCGGGTTCGAACCCCGACGGGGTGGGTTTTTTTTAAATTTGAATTGTATTAAAAACTAAGAATTCCCCTCGGAAGTTTTGCCGACCAACCAATTCGAGAAATGTAACAAATTTGTCTGTATAGTTTAAATTTATTAAAAGTTTTTTTTTCGTATTATTATATAATGGTATAAGGCAGAGTACAACACTGGCATACAATAAATTAATTTGTTGTCTAAGGTGCCTACCTGGAAGGGTGAGAGACAACCCGAACACAAGCCGTGTTCTGGCTTTGTGGACGGGTGAAATTATAGATCTATTTTGCCACTATATGCGATGTAATATATTCAGCAATAATTAACAAGTGAACAATGAAAAAAATTTAAATAAATAAAATAGTTAAAACAAATTTTTATACAAGTGCATAACACATTTATTTTTTCGTCTATTATTACGGTCTCTCCACTAACCTATTTTCAATTACCTGGTACAGTCGGACAAAAAAATAATAAATGACAAAAGATCAATTTTTTGTGTTTTTTTGTTTTGTTATTTATTTATCTATCCATCTATTTATTTATTTATTTATTTATTTTATTTATTTATTTATTTATTTATTTATTTATTTTATTCACTTAGGGTCTATCCTATTCAGTTATAAAACTGATTTAAATGACTTTTTTTTAAAATAAGGATACCCTATACAATAGAAATCGTAAAAAGGATGCTGCAAATAAGATTATTGCTTCTACATTCACATTCGTTTTGAGTGGTGGAGTGGTAGAAATTCGAGGCCAAAACAAGGCCGTCGCGTCGTCCTAGCGTATAGGGGGACTGCACGTGCACTTTCCGCTGGACTGGAGTGAGGCTGGCTGGCACAGGAGGGGAAATGTTTAGGATAAAAATGGCATATGGGAAAAAATTGCACTATCGTGGCGCGCTCTTGCGAAACAGAATCATATTGAAGCCCCCTATGTCCTATCCTTAACGTGTCATCGGATAGAACTGGTTTTAACTTATATAGTTGATATGCACACGACCGAAGTTTTGTACAAATATAATCAATATGGGGCTTCCATGAGAAATTACGATCGATCATTGCTCCTAAATACATATGGCTCGCCACAGATTCAATCTGTTGAGTACATTCACAATCAAAATCGATCCCAGCCCTCCTATGTAAGCAAGCAGTTTCATGAAATATTACGCTAATTGCCACGTTCCTATCAAAATTTAATGGTGTGCACATGTGAATAATTTTTGTCTTTTGCACGTTGATAACAAGTTCCCTATCATGGGTCCAGCATTGCAACTTCCTAAAATCATCGTCATAAATTTTGTCGCCACGCTTAATTCTTTATGTATTGACAGAAGCACCAAATCATCCGCATACATTAATAATATACAATTTTTCAAATATTTTCCAATAACATTAACGTATATAACATAGAATTGTGGCCCAAGAATTGACCCTTGAGGTACTCCTGTCGTGAACTTTTTTGGCCGACTAAATATATTGCCTATTTTAACCTTGTACGAGCGACTTTCAAGATAACTACGAACCAATCTAATACTCTACCTCGGATACCTACTTCTTCTAAGCATTCTAAAAGGACATTGTGATTAATTGTATCAAAAGCTTTGGAAAAGTCAACAAACGTAGCGACTACGTGCATATTATTATTTAAGCTACTATTTACTAAATCTGAAAACTTTAATAAAACATCCTGGGTGCTTTTCCCCTTTTGAAAACCATACTGATTTTCACTTACAATTTCAAATTTACTTAGATAGTTACTTAAACAAGTAGATATGTATCGCTCCATTATCTTTTCGATCACCGACAGCAATGCAATTGGACGATAATTTGAGAAAGACATATGGTCACCTTTTTTATATACTGGTCTAATAATAATAATAATAATAAAAATACGTGATCTACACGTATTAGTGTACAATAGGTTTAAATTGGTATTTTCTAGGAATGTCAGGTTGAAAAAAATGATCAAGGACTATATTACAGCACCCATTTGTTTACGAAACTTTGACGAAGATTTGTCGGTTATATGAGTCGGGAAACACTCCCGTTGGTGGCATTGATAATATGTAATACAATCCCGAAAAAAAAAACTCGATCGGGACTTGAACCAGGGTCTCCCGCTTGCCAGAGGGCACCTTTTTCACTGGCACTGAAACACCGAGCAATGTATTATTTCTAGATTTTAGATCGGGAACACTCCCGCAGGGTTGAATCAAACCCCGGTCGAGTTGGATTTGTAATCTCTGCTATGACGAAGATCTTGGAAAGCTGAGCCAGGATAGCGAACCTAGAACTTTCCGATTAGTCTCGTGCACGAATGTTCTGCGCGGTGCGCCACCTCTATCGTACGGACCCCATGTGCACGGCCATCGGATAAACTCTCGTGCAGGTTCTGCGCCACCTCTATCGGACGGACCCCATGTGCACGGCCATCGGATAAACTCTCGTGCAGGTTCTGCGCCACCTCTATCGGACGGACCCCATGCGGCTATCGGATAAACTCCTCAATTCGATTCATTTCCACGTGGATAATAGAAGACAAGGTCGGATAATACAACATCCGTGCGTGATAAAAAGCTAAGATGCGGGATCAAAACTAGTGTCCTTGGTTCTTGATAGCCCTGATGCTTCTCTGCCGACGACAAATGGGGACCAGCTTTGCCGTGAGAGCAACAGTAAGTAATACAAGTTTCCTGCTACTGACGTTTGAACTCACGACCGCTCAAAAGAAGGACGTTAATTTACAGTGAGCATTTTTACGTGTTGTTTTCACATCTCTATTTTATATACTACCGGTTCAGGTAATTATCATTCTCTTTATTATGCCCTTTGCCCCAGCGCTTAGCGTTTCGGCATATAGATTTGTAACCGTGTCAATTAGTAATTAAATTATTTAATTTTAATATGCTGTACACTTTCAACAATTAAACCGTCAGCATAAGCCATTCATATATCGAAACACATACAATTTATACAACTTTTGCTTGTGTAATGGAGATAATTAGCAAATACCTTATTAGTCAACAGAGTATAGCGTGCATGCTGACCTGTTAATCAATTTCAAAATAAAACAATAACAAACAATAACGTCAAGGTGTTGTGTTGCATTGATAATCTATTGTGACGTAACGTTTACACTACTCTTGCTGTGCTGTTGATAATAGCCTTTGTTTTGAAATGTTTTCCAAGTTGTAAGCACATTATTGCATATAGCTTTATCATCTTTAAATACTCATTTTCAGTACACAATGTAGGCAGCGACCACAACGTAACATCTGGCAGCAAACAAGTCTCAACTCGCTGCCACTTTTCGTCGGCTCGTAGTCGTACAGCCTTGACGTAAGACTCTAATTAAATTTTGAAGCTTTAATTAGCTTAGTCTTAGCTGAGTTAATAGACCACATCATTTTACAACTGTAACGTAACATTAACTATATAGCCGTCTTGTTAGACTAGGCGTGCGATGCATCCACCATCTAGTCTATTAATTAGAGTTAGAGTAGTGTGTTGTTGTCTATTAGGTCATCACTTAGGTGGGGCCTTATTAACGCCCACAACCAACAGATATATTTCTCTAGATTCAATTAAAAATACGTCGCTATCAGATTACTGAACACGTGTTACCTATTTTAAAGCACTCAATGAATAATTACATAGTCACTAAACGTATGCGATAACAAAAATAAATGCCATCTACAAGTACCAACACAAATTGTCTGGTTTTCATAAGTGTCCGATTTGTTGTAAAATGCTCCAAATCTTTTTTGTATAATATCGTTTATAATAATTTTTATTGAAAAATGGTTGGTTGTATAAACTGTGATAGGACGACGAATATGACAGAAATTTATTCTTGGTGGGCCAGAATAGTAAATCTTATAGAAATTCCCTCTAATGGACTCGACCGACGGATAAAATAGGGTCCGAAGGGGTGGGTGGCATTTCCTACACCTATTATCCAACCCTGTGTTACGAAGCATATTTATGATTGTTACTTACTATTAGTATGTCAATGTCTGATTAAACGAATGCTTGTTTGAATTATAAACACCACAACAACAACAACAATTTACTAAGATGTTGTATTTTCTATAAGTATATATTTTCTAGCAAAATGAGTTTTTTTAAGACCAATTAAAAAGTATATTGGTGATAACAGGAAATAATTTTAAAAGCAATTAGGAACAGCTCAGTTAAAACGATAATTGACCTACTTCTCCACAAAGAATTGCGGGAAAATGTGTGTGCGGAATCTAAATATATGTATAGGTATACGCATGTTCTGCAAGCGTTTGTAATATTTCACACATTTTGTTTTGATAAGTTGTCAGTCACATGTGTATACCCGAAACAAGATTACCCCGTACAGCACTTACCATATTAAACAATAGATTCAAATTTGCTCATTTAGTGTCTACCCACCCACCCACTCAATTAAAACAGAACGGGTTTCACTGCGGGACATAACCACGTTTATTATGTGGCTCGCTATGAAGTCGCCATTAAAACCGACGTTCACATTAATGTTAGTATGATAAAAATACGCGGGGTAGTTTTTATTATGGTGTTAAAACTCGCCACCTTCAGCAATGGGCACAAAATACACATTTCGCAGAAAATTAACAAAAATAGGAGCCACACAACAAATGAGGGATCTTATAAGTTAATCATTGCCGAGTGAAGCTGGTGTTGTCTATGACAAAAATTCATGTTATTAATGAAATGATGCTTATTTAATAACACAGGAAGTATAAAATGAGTAACCAAGGCAAGAACACATTTGACAGTATGGCAAATAGCTAGTCGTTCAGTCAGGAAGTATCCGAAGTATATAACACTTTGCAAAGTTGTCAAAAAAGCATACAAGGACAGCATTTCAGTCGTAAATTATCAATATTTTGTGTTACTCGGTCAGAAAAAAAATCACGATTAAAAAAAAACTTTTTAACAAAATCGTAAAAATCACTAATATTTGTTTTTTTAACTCTTCAAAATTTAACAAAATAAATTTAATTGTTTCTGTGTTACTCATTAGACCATTCATATCACAAAAGCGTGACTAAACTAGTTATTGATAGCTGTGTGTAAATATTGTAAGCTTTATAATGTAACTTTATGTATCATATTTTATTTATGTACCGTACAATGCTATCGCTAATCTCTGTGAGTGCAATCTAACTTGTACAGCATGTACTTATCGATTAATAAATCGTCAATACTGGTTACTTAGAGACTAAACGTCAACACTAGCGGCCTTGATTTTTACGTTTCCACACATTCTATTCTCTTTGCAAGCACAAAAACAATAATTCCACGAGGGATGTGTTCGAGCTAGGCCACAAATCACAAAGTTTTCCAAAATCCAAATCAATCATGACTAGATTTCGCCTCGTTATTTCTGATCCTCGCCACGCATGCAGGAGCAAGATGGTACAAATTGCTCGCGGGGGGTAAGGGGGGGGGGGAGATAAATGTGGGAAGCGGTTCTTCATCAAACGGGGGTAGGAACTTGCGCAGACCGACTCGGAAGACAAGACGATGGTGCTCACTCAACAGAAGGAACGTAATGAAAAGAGGAAGGAAATAAAACTCTTCGAAAAAGAATGAAAACGTAATGTTATTCGGTTCGTCCTAGTCTCTCTATTGGGATTTATTACGACCTCACCACGTTAAACGAGCTTCGCGCCCATGTTCAGCGTCTTATTACTTTCGCGGTGTAGAGAAATTAATTATACAATGAAATGTATTAAATTTTATGGCTTGGGAAAATTCCAACTCTTAAAAAAAGTACAACGCCAAAGATGGCATAGAAATGGAGATGTCATGTTTTAAAAGTTAGAAATGGTTATTTTGTGCTTTTACTCAAAGTTTTATGAACTTTTTGAAGATGGTCTAGAAGTTGAAGAAGGGAATGAAAAGCATGAGCTAACAATGAAGCTCGTTACCATTCACTGTAGATTAAATTAAATTATACAAACTTGTCTCAATTATTCGCTTTTCTCTTACAGCTCACTTTGTGAGTTGAATGTTCCAAAACTAAAAGTTATTTAAAAATAATTAAAAAGTATAAAATGTTTTATAATTCAAATACTCTTTCTATACCTGGCCAAATTCTTGTAGTTGTGTCCCAACAAAATCGCATTGTCCATTCGATATTATTGGTTGATTATTATAATCGACAATTATCACAGAGTAAAAGTGTTGTTGACAAATGGAAGACATATCAAACTGACTATCATTTCCACATAAATCTACATCCTAACAACAATATAACTTCGTAATGTAGTGTCATGAATTGAATTAACCAAAAGTCTATCACCAAATAGCGAAATCTAATGATTTTTGTGAATTTTTGTGTTTTGTGAATAGATGATACAAAGCGCTATTTTTTTACTTAAAACTATGGTTTTCCAGTCCTACTTCATTAATATTACTTAGTATCTAAAATTTGCTATACACCTTTTTTAATCAGTTGATGTTGATGCAACCTTGATGATATAATTTCAAAATAAAAATATGAAAAATGTTCATACACAAGTTTTTGAAGGTGGCCAAAAAAAATAGATGGTCTAAACGCTATAAAATGACACTTGAAAATGCTAATACACGTATCTCTGACTATCGTCTAAATGAGGGATGTCATACGCCCAGCACACATAGCTAAGACATGTTTACTACTTGAACAATTAGCGACTACCTACTCAAAATTATTATAGTGTAGACCTAAACACTACCACTATGCGTTTTGCTAATTTCTGCATGCATGTGTCATTCAATTAAGGCCTCCGTAATTATTTATTACCTTCAATTATGACCCCGACGACAAAGCTGTTAATTATATAATCATTATGGTTAAGTTAGAGATTCTCAGAGTCCTTTTCACCACCTTCTAAAAAATAAAATACCAACTCAGCTCAGTACTATGGCTCACATACCAAGCAAGACGGTTTTGTCCACGTTTCCGAAAACATTTTCAGTTTTTAAAAAATACGGGTATACCAACGCGGAGATTATGATAACGAATGCTTAAAAATAAAAACACTTCGTAAAAAATGTCCTCTAGGGCTAGCTAGGGCACTCATCAGTTTTAACCATGTGTGGACATATAGAGGTTGATTAGGTATAGATTAGGGTTAGTTAAGAATTTACAAGGTCTTTACTCTATTTTATCTTCTACTTAGTAGAGCTCAAACCCAGACTGAGAAAAACCTTTGGGAAACACATTCCAGTCATGATTGCCGGTCCCTGGTCTCGAACTGTCAACCTCTCGAATGAACCCTTTTATAAGCAACGTATTACATCTCTCTGTAACAATTCGTAGATTTATATCCGACGATACAACTGATTGCCCCAGGATCGATGAGACGAAATGAGGTCGCACGGCAGAGGGGTATCAATTCTCCAAGGACTAGCTGTTTATATTAATTGCCGGCATGGAAGGAGACAACTCCTTTGTTTCGGTCGAAGGAGAATGGCACAAAAAGTGATCGGTAATGACCGTCGAGCGCTGGAACAGAACGGCGCGTGTTTTCGAGATAAATAATTTAGTGAGTCGTAACCCTTATTCGCGAGCCATCCATCAATGTACGCGGGGGCGGGTGAAGAAAGAGGCGGCGAGGAACGGAAGAAACGTTGGGGGCGGAAACGTAACGACGCGAGAGTTTGGGTTGGGAAAGAGAAAAGAAAGAAAGGCGTTCGTCACTGTATTCTGTAAATCGCACAACGCTAAATCGACGTAAATAGGAACGAACAACAAGGTTCAAATGGTTAAATCGGTTACACGATTTTTAGATGTACGAAAGCAAACAACCTGAAATTCAAATTCTCGTCGTCTTGTTAAATGTGAATTGCTTTCACGTAGGTCTAGTGGTTTGGAATAGCAAAATAGTAAATATATTGACCTTCTCCCAGTAGTTTTATCGCAACTGACAACTTATCAAGTAAGAAACCAACAGTAGCACAAGCACACGAGCTCGTTGCTGATGGAGGTGCCGAGGATAAAAAGAAATATGAACATGAAAATTCGTTTTGTTTCAGAAAGTCTCGTGTTTTTGGTGGAGGTGCCGGGTCTAGCCTGGGCGACGCTAGCCACGCGCCCTCCTAACCCCCAGGCTCGAATCAAACATTATCTATCATATCCTTTTTAAAGGACAATGCAAACAAAACAAAAAAAACGCATGTCAATCATATAACGTGTTCGGTTTTTATCGTGAGACTTACGAGTCGTGACACTCTCCCAGACGGGCAGAAAAGTTAAGCAAATGAGAGCTTTACTATACCTAATACAAATCTATGCGACCCCCAAAAATTAAATCCGGTTTTATTTTTAAGAATGTTGTACATGTAACCGTACCTAACAACAACAATTGGCACATAAAACAAATCAATGTTATCGGGATTTGATTTCACCGTTTTTAACTATATTCAAAAAGCAACTCTGCCATAGCAAGTATTTCCAATCAAATTTTACAGCATTCAATGGTAAAATAATAACGCTCGGTTAAATCGTTTTGTTGAGCGTCATTACTATAAGCCGATTGACGTAGATTGAATTGCGGGAATCGGTTCGGCTTCAATCGATATACATGCCTTGTCGAACTGATTGTGTTAACAGCCGGGGCCCATCCTCTCTCGTCGAAAATTGCAAATGTTAATATCACGTTAACACGACTAGCATACCGATTAAAAATTAAAATGGAAAAGTGGAAATAAATTAGATTATCCTATGCAGATTTGAAAACAATATACCAAGCCTAGGTTTACAAGCTATTGTGCTTTTTCAGCGCAACACAGAGAGACAGAGATAGATTGAAGAGTCTGCAAACTTTACAACGAGGTAAGAGACCAGACAAGTGTTTAATTAAGCGTAGTAAATTGCATGATACTAATTAGTTATTAATTAAGGCTGTTCACTGTTCAATACGGTTTTTCAATTTTCTCAAGTATGCAATTAAGTAAATGTATATTTTAACGTTATCTAAATTTCGAATCAATTTATTTCAAATTTTCTGAGCGGGCACGGCAAATATTGCTTCATAAAAGTAATTTTAAACTACAATTACACATAACGTTGCATTCAACGTTGATGGTTGGGTTTCCGTTTCTATAACGTGCAACTACCTTTCTTCTGTTTGCAAAAGAGAAGAAGGGGAGTTTACACAATCTCCTTTTCCACGAATTTTACATTTTAAAAATTTGTACTTATTTCTGCCCAAACTAAAAAAAAGTAGTTGAACATCTATTTCGCAGACACAGTAAAAAGAAAACGTGTATACGTTGTGCTAGGTAATTGAAGTTTGGTATTATGTACAAGAAGCAATATTTGCTGTGCATGCAAGATCAATATACTAAAAAATCTATAGTGTAGGTGTATGTGTATGTAAGAAAAATAAAAAGCTGGCTTGAACAGTTGGACAGTGTGTATACTTTGTTATGGCTCAACTATAACTGAACACAGAATAGTTTCACGAAAATCTTCCCTTTGATTTCAAATCATCTTGTTGATAAATTATAATTTAACATGTTTTTGCGTGGAAATGAAATATGACCTCTGACTTGGCGGAAGGAACGTAAAACGGTCGAGATAAAGTGATAATAATTCATAGTTACCGCAATGGCAGTAGCCCCCCGTTATCCATGCAGCCTCTGTGCGCGAAGATGAATGTTTGGCGACTGTGTGGGTCGACCTGTCACACCCAGCACTTGTTATATGGGTGCGACTCCCATCTATACATTGAGATAAATCAATGCTCTGTTATTTGTTATTAATTGCGATGTATGTTGAGACAGCCAGATCCCACTCGCCCCCACCCCCGCCTATAGAAACGCCCCCAGATTTACCAGTAAAACGATGCCGTCGATGGAAACTTGATAATCAATGGATCGTCGTGTACAATGTGTGCATAACATACAGTGTGACACACATCTCATGGGTGTTTATTAGAATATCTCACGAGTCACGAGTAGCTATTGTTCAATCCAGTTCTAGTATAATAACGATTAACGAAAACGGGATTTATTCCAGTGGCGAACATCATCTCAGTTTACATGAAAGATTGCGGGGAGATTTTGTCTAAACTTCCCTCTCCGTTCCCCCCACCCTGCATAGACCTTGTTTATCCTGAAACTTTCCCAGTCAAACCCCTTTTGAGCTTTCCCTTTCACCTCCCGGGCCCATCTTAGGTGGGGTCGGTTGGGGAGGCCTAAGTGCTTATCCTCTACTAGCGCTCCATATAAATCGAGAATTTTCGATTCTATTTGCACGTTGGCCTACTGCTATCGGCTTGTTCTCCTTGTATGACACTGACATAAAGTGCGTTCATCCATGAAAGATTATGTCTATGCGATGAACACGTCTGGGCATGGTCTGGTTCACAGACGCAGATTGGTCTCCCACTCGGGAACTGGTCAGCTGTTACAGAGAGACATCTCAGTTGACAGGGACGACGCCAAATATAGTGAACACTTTATCATAACAATCATGATATAATACTTTTGTTGTGAAATATGGAACCCGGCCCAGCCAGTCGAGGCCACAGGCTACAATATATGCGATACGTATAGCGATAAACACGATAATATACTATCCATACATTTACGAACGTTATAGGCCACCAAGTGTGTTTGTAGCTCTGCTCCTTTTTGCAACCTCCTTCATTTTGTTATTTTACGATCGGAAATAAATAACAATTTTCGCTATTTTTATTTATTTTACATTACTGCCAACCTAATTACAAGAAAATTATAAAATTCAAATAAACAATTCGGGATGTCGTTCCAGTGTCATGACTGCATTAGAAATATTTATTATTTTTGTACATAATACGAATCTCAATAGGTACATGTGTGTTTTTCTGTTTTTAGACTAGGTAGATCGATGAAAAGAGGGGGAGAGGGGAGGGGGATGTCTTTGTCGTCACTTATCCACTCACCCCAATATTTTCCCGACACTGATAGGATGTGTTATGAAGGTGCAGTGTCACATTTCGTTGATATATTATTCTGGGACACAAAACACAAAGAAGAAAATATACCATATTAGAATAGCATAGAATAAAAAACCTAAAAACAAAAACATTGCCCGTCACACAGCAAAGGTACAGCCGCCGCGCAGGTGTAAAGCTATATTATGTAATAATGTAGGTATTAACAATCTTTCCATGTCGTAACGACGTGCATGACCCCGTTCTACGCGTGATATTCCTCTACACGAGGCCACAGCCGAAACTCAAATTTAATTTAGGCGAATTGTCATCCTACTCCTCGTCGTGTTCATTTCATCCCACAAAACAGTTATACGTGACAAGTGTTCTGCCGAGCTTGACCGAGAGTGCAAGTGCAAGTCACCCAAACAGTAATTCCGAGCACTTGTCCCTATAATGACAATCCATTAGCTAGGAACACATTGCCATGCCAACCGTATTGCTACAGCCATCCGTCCACTGACACAAGGCGAGGCGAGATGCGCCAGTTACTCTCAACACTAACGGCCTAAATATATAGTTTAGTGCTGAATAACGAAATTACATTGTTGGAGGATATAGATTACAACACATTTGCCATGCGATGCTTGAAGTAGCACAGTGGTTGCCGAGATGTATTCATGAGCTTGTAACGTTATAACTCATAGCTCAACTTATGAATTAATTTAAATTTCAAATTTGAGGAATACAAAGGAAGATTGTGGTATATCCAGACGTTCCTCCGCCACATACCAAATTGACGTAAAAAGTTCAAATTTAGCTATTGCGCCATGTGTCTAAAGTTTCTAAACTCATAATTCATGTGAGACATCAATCGTAACAGAGCTAAGCATGTGAAAATTGAATGTGTAAAACAAGTTCTTTTGGGTGGATGTGCTCTAAAACGACCATATATCGAATTTGATCCTTGAGGACAAACTCCCCCGCGTCTCATTCCATCACCGATAAGAAATACGAGGGATGCAGAAGAATCACCCGATGTACACACCTCACCCAGGATTCGAGCCCGGGCCTCTTAGATTGAACAGTCTGATTACGAAATGAGAGGTGGGATGTTATTAAGCTGACGTGAAGCACCTCAGGGCATGGATTGACCTACTGCCTCTACTCGCACTAGCACTAGCACTCACTCCCAGACAAGCTCTATTCTACGATTCACCGGTGACTAAAACACGAAGATGCAATTTGACAAACATCCGAAGTTAAAAAAAGAGTAATTTGGGATAGAGGTAATCAAGGTCAATCGGTACAGGCATGCAAGTCGTAGATAGTGTTAAGCTGCCACCAATTCGCAAAAAGTCACTGACAATCACTCCGAAACATAAATTAATTTCTGCAGTTTCACGATAACAACAGCCACGACCACGAGTCAGTACTTTGAAAGAAAGTAAAAAAGTAATTTCGTATAAAGTCGCGGGCACGTTGGCAATGACACGTTTCCTTTGCAGAGCTGGCCAACTAATCGCACTCATATTCACTCACTCCAACACATTTACCATATTACTAGATCCATCAACATAAAAAACGAGACTGCAATTTGACAGAAAGTAAAAAAAAAATGTAATTTCGGATAAAGCTTTGGGCTCTCGGCATGTTGGCAATGACATGTCGCCCTCACCGCGTTGGCCTAGTTCAAGATTTCGTCCGGAGAAATCGATATCAACCTGAATAACCACGAAATGAGGTCCCTCTTTGTTCTACTTGCGTTCTATTCGGTTCGTCACCCCAAACACAGTTCCATAAAGCTGGAATTTATTAATGAAGATTCAAGAGTGAAGAAACAAAACGGTTGGAAACTACCAGTTTCTCTATCTACCTTTACTATTAGTCATGTTAAAGTCACCTTTATTTTTGTAGTTGACGTAAGTCTTTTACTATAGCTAGATTTGATTCAAGTACTGCATACTTTCGTTTTACAAGTATGAGTCTGACGCTGCCTATCTGAAGGTCGGTATCTAGGAATGGCGGATGTCCGTAAACAATGCGCGCGTGGCGTAGTTTCAAATCGGCAATTATTATGACAACGACAATGAAACAAACACGTCTGATACTAGTTTTGACGGTCTTTGTCCGATTTGAAATATTACCAGTCACAGTTTAATAATTAATGTTTATCTTAGCTCGTATACGAACTTAAGTTGACAAACGATTATTGAGCAATATTGTTATCATCGGCAAGTCCACTATCGGCTAATTCGTTGAACTCTACTTTTCACGTAAAAACGTTCACTGATACGGTCCCTTGTTTCGCGCCGAGGTGAATCACTTGATAATCAAAGGTGTTGGCCATCGCCTGGCGCATCACCGGCCATTACATCACGGCTACACCGGCCAAGGCTAGTGTGACTCACACTCCCAGTTGCACCTAAAGGCCACAGATTCCAACTCCATGAGCGCACGAGATGAGAGATGATGAATATTCATCCCATATTGCATTGTGAGGTAGGAAGACACGCTAGACACAACACTTACGCCTGTACACGTACGCGATTTGCAACACAGCGACACACTCAGTCTAAGCACTCTAATGGGATATGCTATTTTCGTAATTAGCACCGTTCGTATGTGCATATATAAACATGAATTCAAAAATGAGTGCATATCCCCACACTTTAGAGATTTCTATACTCAATGGTACTACCAGTATAAGTACGTTTCATGTCTGGTGCTTTATAGGGATTTGGGCTCAGCCCGTAGTACACATCAAAGAGTTTTCCACATCAAAAACAAAACTGAAATAAAATTCTATTCGAACACAATGTAGAATTCAGCAGTCGTACATTATTAGGTGCACCACTATTGTTAAAAACATCCCCTTTCGTAGTTCTCCTTCTCCGAGTTCACCTCCTTCCTACCATGTAGAGTCACGGGGGTGCAACTAATGCCTACATTGTGTACACATACAAGAGAGTAGCGTATCATTATAAATGTACAGTTCTATGCAAATGATCTTCTGCCTGCCTTACAACAACAGATCTAGGCCTATTGTTACGAGAATAAATGAAATAGGCCTACAAGACCTTGCTAGAGTTACACTCAATGTAATTTGCATTTGCAACATTTAATTTATACTGTACATAAGTGATTGACTCTAATGAAAAACAAGCCCGCGTAAGATGTAAGCAAGCGCATGTTAATTAGGCCTAGTAATGAACTTCCTCTGCTAATAGTACTTCGCAGTGCAGAGGAGAATGTAGATACAAATATCTTGTGTATGCTGCTATATGCAATTTGCCACAGACTCGAAACTCGCAAAGTTATCCAGCCGAGACAACAATTTCATTATAGAGAAAAGGCGGCAAAGGCCCAGTAATTACACATACTACAGACCTACATTCATGGGTATGAATTCTGAAATTATTTTCTTGTTTCACGGTAAGTGGTTATGCAGCGTCTCACAAAATGAGTGCATTGATGCAGCGAGCAAGGTCGACCAACAAAAACGAATAATTACAATTTACTGTTATCATCACAGACAACTAATTTAAATTCGTTTATGATGTCAGTTTGGTGAAGACGATATTACTTTGACCATGTTTTCATCATTTTACATCCTAGTTCTTGAATTTTTCAATACCAGTATAGTACACTTTTCTTCTTTTTTTTGGCGAAAAGAGATGACAAGGTTGTTACCTCGGTTTTTACTTAATTTGATAATCAATCACGAAACTTTTCACAGTTTTTAGCGAAATTATCGTTGTCTGTTTTGTATAATAAATTTAGAAGCACACTCGTCGACGTGCATAAGAAAGAGCATACATCATATTGAACAGTTTTATAAACAAAGGTATAAGTACACCCATCTGTTATCTGTGGTATAAAGTAAGAATATAAGATTTGATATAACGCCCAGCAAGACAGAAACAGCTACTTCCAACGTGATGAATGACAATGGCTCGGCTTGTGAAACGTGTCTTATCTCTATGCCACCTGGCCACGCAAGAACACGAGAGAGACTGTCATGCCCTTACCGGGACTCGAGCCGTTCAGGACACCACCGCGACGCGAGAACTAAATCATTCCTTGCAAGCGAAGCATGGAGGGTTATTGACCAACAGCCACTCGACAAATATAGTCACATGAATTGTTTTGTATTTTATAATACAACATGCACTGTACATGTCATACTTACTTATCCCACATTCACTTTAAAACATACAATGACATCGTCTATAATCGCTCTCATTTACGGCTAATCTACATCTTGAAACGCTTTGGTATAAAGCTGTGATGCGAATTGCTGTGTTTTATGTTTGTTCTTGATTTGTTTGATTTTAAAGTTTAAAGTCCAATATATTTAGCAATTATTTTCAATCATTTAATTGTTGTGGAACTTTGGCAAGGAAATATACCTTGCTCTATAATGTTGTCACGAGCAAGGGTGTGTGTGTTATTTTAAAATGTACATATATATTGGTAATAAATAATAATGAGCCTAAAACATCCACGCCACACGCCTACAGGTGTGATCAATACAGGCGTGTCGGCGAAGCATCAACTGATGGAGTGAATGTCATCATTGACGAGACATTTCCACCCAGTGTACACATGTCCGATTGAGGGTCACAGTAGGTCACCACAACGATTAGATGAGGTCGCGAAGAACACAGCGATAAGGGAAACACCCTTTAATCAATACACGTGGTCAACCCCCATTGGGTAATCGTAGCCATAGGGCGTGGTTATATAATCTCACAGGTAGACAGACAGGTACCTGACAAACTGTGATGGTGATAATGTTGAGTTCATCATCCTGCCCGTGTGGTGTGAGATAGGCAATGTTTGGAGGCATAGGTGGGTCACAGATCGAGAGTCGATTGATGATAACAGACAGACAACCACTTGAGCGCATTCCGTTGCTAATCTGTCCGTGTTATCTCGCCACATGTACCGCGGTTACACCACTAGCACGGTTTCCGTAATCGGCGGCATTAGTCGGGGCTTATCTAACCAAACACCTCTAATGTCAACAGTAATCGATGGTACTTCGCGTATGATGATGAACCGCGGAAGTATTTTGAATGTCGGTATTGTTAACAAAGTTTCTCTCCATAGAACATCCCCCTTATAAATAATAATGGCTTAAAAAGCAGCTTAACTACACCGTTGAATGAATTACCGGGATTATCCTCGGTGGGTTTGATTAAAATAATGTTAACGACGTAATAATTTAAAGTGCCCGCAAAAAACTGTCTGTGTTTTAGAAAATGTTTAATTGACTGCAAATTGCGAAAGTTCATTTTGCCCCAACAAATTTGAGAAGTAGTGGTATTATCTGATGGTACTATAGACAGAAATAAAAAAAAGTGCCTACTGAAGGTCCCAAGGTCTCGAGTTCAATCCCCGGTGGAGGCACTCTTTTAATATGTGTACAGTACTAACATAACAGCGTCATAGCCACCTACCATAAAATAACCTTGGTTTTATAGTAAGGCGACTAAGACGCTGATAATATGATGGATTAGACAGAAGTGCCTCCACCGGAGAATTGAACCCGGGATCTGTATAGTAATCTATTCCTTCGATGCACACATAAGAAATTGTAAAACAAGCGTAGAATTGTCTTAAATCCCACAACAGCACGTTGTCCACCCTTTTTAAAAGTATGGCGATAAAGGAAGTTAACACAAATAAGCAATTTCCTCGACCGACCCATGAATCTCAGAACTTTGAAGTTCGATGAGCAAGTTCTAATGAGAACCGGGTAAACCACCCGATACTAATCGATGTCGATTGAAATTATCCAATCGGAAGGCAGTTTGCCAACAAGTAGAAACTAGGAAGAGGGGGGGGGGGAGTCTGGAGCTGGTAAATCCTTTCACACCACAACACCACCCACACAGCAACCCCACAGCTTACATAGAGCTAGAACTAGAATACGTTCCAAGGCATGGAGTTCATATCGATATAATGCAACTAACTAACATGTCTCACGTTAATTCGCGTGAGTGAGGCCATTTATTATAACGTTATATTTAAAACGTTATTATTATGGCGTTGTTATTGCAATGTTACATTATATGGATGTAGTGTATAGTAGAACCGACCCCGTTTATATTCTCCCCGGGTTGATGGGTGTGTTTCACACGTAAAGTTCGTCGTGTGAACGGATGTTAATATCAACGACGGCTGAGTTTCCAACCCGCGTAGAACACTTATTACATAAGAATAAAAACTTTGCAGTAAGGCACGTCAGATCAGATGTACCCGGTGTGCCCCTCTTCGGGTGACTTTTTAGGTTATTTGGATGATTCGGGAAGGAATGTCCGAAAAATCCCAGCATTCACCTTAGCGACTGGAGAAAACTTCGAAAACAATTTTCAGTTAGGATTGCCGGTGGCAGGATTCGAATCCGTGACCTCCCGCGAATAGGAGATCCATACGTTATACGTATGACTGAGCCATTACTGTCACGTGTCACTATAATAAGGGACACGAAGAATCAAAATCATCAAATTTTTCAAATTTCTGCAAAAACAAACAACAACAGTCAAATGCCATCTGAAGGGCTATAGAACTTATGATCGTTCTTTAACCCCGTCACGCACCTCGCACGAAAAACAGGTCTTTTAAACCATTCCCACTGAGTACTTCTTTGTGTGCGTGTACAAGAAAACAAAACAAGTGTAAGTAAACAACACCTTATTCTCGGTAGACGCCGAACATGGAGAGAGCATGAGAGGTAAGTGACCTCGCTCGCGCACGCTGCTAGAACTAAGTGACATTTTCTCATGACACTCGTGTTTTGTCGGAGCTTCCCCGGCAAAAATAATTAATTTACAATTTTTAATTTTTGTCTACATCGCAGCAATGAAAGGGAGACTTTCTACATGGTTCTGAAAAAAAAATTATTAAAAAATACAGCAAAGAGTCGAGGGGCACCAGTGGGGACTATTACCCCAATTACATAAAAACGCGTAGATTACACAGAAACGACATGGAAAATAAAGAAAAGGGTCTTTCCGTTTAAAATTCTACGAGATTTATCTGGCTGGGGTGATGCTGTAATGAGTGTAATCCGTGTGAATGTGTACTAGTACTGAGTACAACACAATCCTGTTTCCTGGGAGCAAACTCCGACCTTGCCGATTAGTTCATATTTCTATAGTTTATCAGCGTAACCTCCATCGAATCGAAGCCACTCTTCGTTCTTTGACACGAGAATAATGAACAATGACATAATTTCATTGAGTTTCACAATAATCTCGACAATCCTTCGCAACCTTATTAAAATTTCGTAATCAATGCACCGCAAACTAAGCCATTGTGGTGAACAAAATGCTCATGACCGTGGCCCTCCAGTGATCGGTGCGCTATAGTAGAGTGCTAACGTAATAACATTACAAGGTATCGCCCTTGGTTTTTCAACAGCATAAAAAGTATTACGTGTGCGTTGCTATAGTGTTCCCGGCGTAGACATTACGAGAGACATTTTGCACGTAAAAACATCGCCGATAGATGTTCAATTTTGTTGGAGGCCGAAACTAGATTACTTTTTTACCTTTTAAATACCCCCGCCAAAACGGGAATATTTTTTGCTTTTTAAATTTACTACTAAAATTTAAACGAAAAAGTTTAGGTTTTTTTAATGAAACAATTAAAATTCGCTTTTTTTCCTAAGTTTTGGGAATTTTTCGGGGAGTTTAATTGTGAATTTGAGGAGATTTTTGGAAATTTTGGGTTGTGAAAAAAAGTTTTTAAATTTTTTTTAAATGCAAATTGTAAAAGCACCCTAAAAATGCTTTTTCCAAATTTTTTTTCAATTTGATTTTGGAACTCAAATACTACCACTTATTAAATTTTTTGTAAAAACCAAAAAAAAATCGTTTTTTTAGCTGTTTTGTTTTGCACATGTGTATTTCCAATCTTCTCTAAACAACGGTACCTACTATTCGTCCCATTGGCATAGAAAAATATAATATATTTCTTATCAACAAAAAAAACTAGGTGTAATAGGCCAAAAATTTTTTTTTTGTAGGAGAGACAGGGGGGAATTATTACAAGACGTTTGTCCCGAAAAAATCGAACCCCAAAACCTATGGTATAGATAAGCTAGGGAAAAGGTGCCAGAGTCCGGAGAAAAAAAATTTTCCCCTACTTGGAACCTTTTGACCCGCATCACGTTAAAGGGCCAAAAATTGGAGCCCGGAGTCTTGGGTTTTAGTCTCCGTCTTATAACTAAAGTCTGCTTCCCTTAGTTTCATTATGACTTTCATAATAATAATTGTGTTTTTTTCAAAAAATCAATCACAAGAAAACCAATAAAATTATCCTGAAAAACCGGGACAGCAGGTTTTTGGGGTTTGGGGGCCCAAAAAAAAAAAAAGGATTTTAAAGTTTTTAAAAAAATATAAAATTTTGGAAACACACGGGAATCATTTTCCTCCGTTGAATTGCCCCCAAAAAAAACAAAATGAAAAGGTAAAACTATGTAAAAACGCTTTTGTTGAGCCACAACATTACAACAAGTTTTTAAACCTAATTGCCAGGTTTATTTACCCAAAAAAGCTATTTCACAAGCACGGAATCAATGACCCCAACGAGAGTGGTTGCTTTCAAGACGTTGTGGTGTGGGCAGCAAGACTCGGTTCGGAGCTAAATCGCCCCCACGTTCAGCTATACGTCCTACAACTTGTCGGGAGGCCATCTTCGCGTACTAACAGCGAAACATAACGTTTGCCACGTGCTTGGTAACTTTTCTTGAATAAGAGAGTATAGGACATGCGTTTTAGGCAAATTGCTGTTCGCTCGCCCAACTGACACCACAGGTGTCTAAAATTTTGAACATATGTCACAAATGTGGAATTATAGGGCTCTACAGTAACACATTTTAAAATTTTGTTTTAAAATAATATATACAAATTAAATTAGTTTTCATGAATTTTGATTTTGTTAAAAACTCCAAAATTGACCATATTCGTGATTTTTTCTGACTGATTAAGTCAAAATTTGGAAAATCTATGACCACAGGGCTGTCTATGTATGCTTTATTGACAACTTTGCAAAGTTTCATATACGTCGGATGCATCTTGGCCGAGCGAATAGCTATTTGCTTACAGCCAAATGTGTCCCATTCCCTAATATACCAAAATCGACAATTATTACGAAATCCAAAATCATTTATATTTGGCAGTTAATTTTCCGAAACTTATCATGCACCGTACCAAATGCCAATAATTCTATTCGATGTACTGCTAACGTAGAGTGGGAAGACTCTAAATACGAATTTATTTTATTTCTTTAAACTAGGTTCTTTACTAGTTGGGTGATAAATATTTAACAAAAAAATTACAAATATGACATAGGGCCGTTTTTCATCATTGAAAAATATTTCCATCTCCATATCAACCAAGAGACTAACAGTATTTGTTCCACATTACCATATAGTATTGTCATGGATTGAAAATGTGTTTTCGTGATTAGAAATTCCAAAATATTGAGATCATCAATGCCCCTTTGCATGTTATTAGTTACAGCTAGGTTCATTGTTGACATGTAGGCAACGAAAATAATTTATGACTAGTTCATTTAGGTTCGGTAGAACTAGTAGAACGCACCTACTTTTTATCATCTCAATTAAGTCAGCCCAACGAGCCGTGACACATTATTCATCGTTATGCCAAATTGTGAGATTGTACTGAAATTTGTGTGCTCTTAACCCTACTGTGGTAAAACAGAGGGTTAGGCCCTTTTACTCGGTTGAAATCAACAATTTTAAGATATTTCAAAATTTCGCGCTCAAAAACTTAATATATATATACGATAAACTAATTAGTCTGGGGAGATCTAATTTTTAAATGCTCGGGTTAGCTCCAGTCGGAGATCGATTAGAAATTACACTGGAAAACTATTTCAATATAACATTTAACGTGACTTTTTAGGTTTTTTGGATGATTCGGGAAGGTGTCCGAAAAATCCCAGCATTCCCCTTTAACCCGACGGGAGAAAACTTCAAAAACAATTTTCAGTTAGGATTGCCGGTGGCAGGATTCGAATCTGTGACCTCCCGCGAATAGGAGATCCATACGTTATACGTATAACTGAGCCATTACTGTCACGTGTCACTATAATAAGAGACACGAAGAATCAGAATCTATCTAATTTATTTCTAATTTCTGCGAAACAAACACACACACAGTCAAGATGCCATCTGAAGGGCTATAGCAACTTATGATCGTGTCGTTAACCCGTCCACGCACTCGTACTCTCTTTCGTGTGCGTGTACAAGAAAACAAAACAAGTGTAAGTAAACAACACCTTATTCTCGGTAGACGGCGAGCATGGAGAGAGCAAGAGAGGTAAGTGACCTCGCTCGCGCACGCTGCTAGAACTAAGTGACATTTTCTCATGACACTCGTGTCTCGTGCGGACGCTTCCACTCGGCGAAAATAATTAATTTACTAATGTTAATGTTTCGTCTTCATCGCACAGACAATGCCAAGGGAGACGTTTCTACATACGCGTTCTGAAAGAAATTATTAAAAATACAGCGAAGAGTCGAGGGGCACCAGTGGGGACTATTACCCCAATTACATAAAAACGCGTAGATTACACAGAAACGACATGGAAAATAAAGAAAGGGTCTTTCCGTTTAAAATTCTACGAGATTTATCTGGCTGGGGTGATGTGAAATGAGTGAAATCCGTGTGAAGGGGTTTCTAGTCGGTCAAACAAAATCCTTTTCCGGGGAGAAAAACTCCGCCCTTGCCGATTAGTTCATATTTTCTATAGTTTATCAGCGTAACCTCCATCGAATCGAAGCCACTCTTCGTTCTTTGACACGAGAATAATGAACAATGACATAATTTCATTGAGTTTCACAATAATCTCGACAATCCTTCGCAACCTTATGAAAATTTCGTAATCAATGCACCGCAAACTAAGCCATTGTGGTAAACATAATGCTCATGACCGTGGCCCTCCAGTGATCGGTGCGCTATAGTAGAGTGCTAACGTAATACACATTACAGAAGGTATCGCCCTTGGCTTTCTAACAGCATCAAAGTATTACGTGTGCGTGCTAGTGTTACCAGGCGTAGACTATTACGAGAGAAACTATTTCGCACGCTAGAAACACTGCGATCGACTAGATGTTCAATATTGTGTGTGAGGCCGAAACTAGATTAACTTGTTCACTCTTTTAATACACACGCGAAACGGGAATATATAATTTGCAATTTAATTTCACTACTTAATTTAATACGTCCATGGATTAGGTATTTTTAATGTAACAATTAAAATTCAGCATTTTTTCCTAAGATTTTGGAATTTTCGGGGATTTTTTAATTGTGAATTTGAAGAGATTTTGGAATATTTTGGATTGTGAATAAAAGTTTAAATTTTAAGTTAAAATGCAAATTGTAAGAGCACACCTAAAACTAGACTTTTCCTGATTTTTTTTTGCATATTTTAGATTTTGTGAATCTCAAATACTACCACTATATTAAATTTCCTGTAAAAACCAAAAAAAAATCGTTTTTTTAGCTGTTTTGTTTTGCACATGTGTATTTCCAATCTTCTCTAAACAACGGTACCTCTTTTTCGTCCCTTGCTAGAAAATATAATTTTTTTACAACAAAAAAAACAGTGTAATGGGGCCAAATTTGTGTTTTTTTTTTTAGAAAGTTAGCGAGAGACAGGGGCAATTAATTATCAAGAACGTTTGTCCCGAATAAAAATCGAACCCGAAACCTATGGTATAAGATAAGCTCAGGCAAAAGAGCTGCCAGAGTCTCGGGAAAACATTTTTCTACTTGGATACCCTGTAAACTCGCATCACGGTAATGGGCACCGATTATTTGGAGCTGGAGGTCTTGGGTTCTAGTCTCCGTCATTATAAACTAATGTCTGCTCTCCCATTAGTTACATTATGACTTACATAATAATACATTGTGTTTGTTCAAAACATCAATACCCACTCCACTGTTAACAATTCCCTAAAAACGAAACGGCAGGTTTGGTTAAAGCAAACAAAAGTTAAAAAAGAGGGGAAAATATTTTAAGAAAAATCCGGTAATAAAATGTATCCAATGAGAAACACAGCCTGGGATCGATCGCAGGTTTCCGTCTGGCCGTTCCGGAACCTTGCCCACAAACAAACTAGACATGATTGAATTATGCTTTATTAAATACTACTATGTACTAATCTGGTAAAACACACGAATCATATTCCATACACAATGTTGAATTGCATTTCAAAACATGTAACAAAATGATAAGGTAATCTATGTAGAGTATGCTTATTTGTATGCATGCCACATACAGTGTATTATCAACAAGTATTGACCTAATTGCGCAGGTATACAAGAAGCTATGCACAAGCACGGAATCAATGACCCCAACGAGAGTGGTTGCTTTCAAGACGTTGTGGTGTGGGCAGCAAGACTCGGTTCGGAGCTAAATCGCCCCCACGTTTCACATACTCCCACAACTTTGGGGAGGCCATCTTCGGTACTAACAGCGAAACATAACGTTTGCACGTGCTTGTAACTTTTCCCGCGCAAATAAATCTGAACTGAAAAATGAAACTTTGAATTAAGATTTAATTCCAAAAAAATTTTACCAAAAAGACTTATTACAAATCCAAATTTTATATTTTGGCAATTAATTTTCCGAAATTATCGGCACCGTACCAAAAGCCAAAAATTCTATTCGTGACCGTAAAATAGAGTGGGAAAACCCTTTAAAACGATTTTTTTTATTTCTTTAAACTGGTTTTTTTCGAGTTGGGGGATAAAATATTTTTAAAAAAAAAATTACAAAATGACATAGGGGGCCCTTTTTCATCATTGAAAAATTTTCCATCTCCATATCAACCAAAAGACAAAAGTATTTGTTCCCCTTACCAATAGTTTTGTCATGGATTGAAAATGTGTTTTTTATTAGAAAATTTCCAAAATATTGAGTCATCAATGCCCCTTTGTGTTATTTGTTCAGCTGGTCATTGTTGACATGTAGGCAACGAAAAAAATTTATGACTAGTTCATTTAGGTTCGGTAGAACTAGTAAACGCACCCACTTTTTACTCTCAATTAAGTTGCCCAAAAGAGCCGTGACACTTATTCATCTTATGCCAAAATTGTGAATTGTACTAAATTGTGTACCTTAACCCTACTATCGACAAAACTAGCCTACACTCGTTATACAGTTTTTTTTGTAAAAGTTAAAAACGATTAATTGTATAAAAATACGAAGCATTCGAATAAAAAGCATAAAATTAGTTCGCATCTGCATGCAATTTAATTTAACAGAACGTGTCTTGCCTTATGGTTGCATGTTCAATAAAAACGTGTGCTCGTTTAAGTTGAAAAGAATATCATTGTTGGTTTCCTAGTATGCTAAACTCGATTGTCAGCTTGGCAGAACAAAACGTTGCCCGACTCGAGACTAGCTGGTTGATATAGTGATTTACGTAACAGGTAGTCACTGAAGGAAAGTGAAAACTAATTGGGTGCGACGAGGCAAAATTATTATGTAGGCGGAATATTACGTAATCACTGTGAAAATATAAACACGACCATCGGTAAGTCACATTTTATCTGGAATACACTTGACAAATCCAATCTATAAGGTGACTGACAGTGCTAAGCACTTGACAAACCGCACTAATACTTCCTAGTTATAAAAACGTTGATTATAAGTTTTATCATCTGTATCAAATAGATAAGTTTCGTTTTATAGAGTAGTTAAACATTTTAATTGCTAATGGGTTAAATAAACATAAACCCAAGATTCCGCAAACCCCACGTGCAATAAAAAAACACGCGTGCTGAACTTTTAAACGATTCGTTCCACACACGAGACCAGAATAACTTTGTAGCAAAACAACCTATAAGCACAAGAGTTTACTTTATTTACACCACGATCTTCTTTTTTAGTATCCGTTCAAACGAATAATTTATTTATATAGGAACTTGGCGGCTACTAACAAAAATAATGTCGTGGTTTATTTCTGACTGTGTAGACTTTTGTACTATATTCACATCCCTCATAATAATTACATTGCTCTGGTCTAAATAAAGCACAGGTCATCATTGGTTACCGAATGCAAAAATGGCGGGTCAAGAGAGGTTATTGACCTCGCCGTTGGTACCTTCGGGAATAAGACACAGCAACGTTAAAATATGTTTTACAACATTTGCACTCAACAATAAACGAAAGCCTCTAAAAATTAGCACAATATAGAAATAAATATATTATTACGTCTACTACAGAAAAAGAAGTGTCACTCATAGCTGTATTACTTCCATTAATTATAATTAAATAAACAATATTTTAATTACTCATTGACTAATTGTAATTAAAAGTTGTAGTCAAATAAGATTTACACATGTATCTGGAAGTGTACTTGGAATTAACGTTCGAACAACATGTTGGTCAATACGTTTTGACCAAGTTTATCAAAAAAGTGCATCTACATGCATCTAATTAAATGATAATAAATATAATTGCAAAAAAATAAGGAGAAGAATGAATAATAATAATAATTAAAATAATAATAACAAAGTAACAAAAAACAATATTGTAAAACATTCTAATTTGGGCAAGGTACTCAACGGAAGGAAATACCTGTCAATTAGTGCCGGATTTGCCCGACACCTATAAAATATGATCAGATAAAAACAACGACATCAACAAGCTACACACATGACTAGAATATGATGATGTTTGCCTACAATGCCGTGAGTCGGGACGTCGTCGACGAGCGTGTACGACGTCTGGTGGAAGCAGAAGCAGCGTGGGTCTCGTCCGTGCTCGGCGGAGTCCAGAGTGCGACTCTCTCGCGCGGCATCACGCGCCTGCCCGGGGAGCCCCTTTAATACATCTCTCCCCACTTCCC